>QZGG01000158.1:0-244655 GCA_006409495.1 Sedum album | reverse complement strand
TAACAGATGGAATCAACCTCGACGGCTTGGAAGAATATCCATTGATACTTTTGATGAAGATATGACGTGGCAGTTAAAAGGTTTGACTTTGATACCATTAAACTTGAGATGGGTTCAGAGACTAGCGAGCTACTGGTCAGAAGTTGACCAGGTGACACTTCCGTTGTCCATGAAAATTTGAATTTCACTAACAGAAAAATAAGCATGTGTACCTCGGAGGAATGTATCTTCCTAAAAAAGGGAATGAAGATCAGTTGTATTATCGTCAAAATGACAGTGTAGCAAAACTTTGTTTGTGTCAGGGTCCAGGGAGTGTGAATAAATTGAATTGCTACACGTGACTTACTTGGTGACACCATATGCTTATAGAGATCCATCAAATGTAACAGAAGTTATATGTAACAAATAATGATACAAAATCCTACAAACACAAGAAACATGTAGAAAACGTATGCATTGCCATCGCGCTGACCTCGGCCATATCTGAATCAATGGCATCGGCTCAAGGACAATGACAGAAAGTGTCAGCACAGAACTGTGAAGTCTGCACCTGTATACATTTGCATAGTTTTCATCAGGCACCTGAAAAAATTGAGTACAGAAGAAATATAATGAAAAAACATTTCCAAGCACCCTAAAATTAATTACCTCAGCATGCATGGAATAGCAAAGACACAAATTACTAGCTTTCTGATCACTTAAAAGAACTGCAATACTTAAACCTCCATCTTCACCTTCCGCGGCCAGCTTCCTCAGATTCTCCTCACCTCCTGAACTTATTACCTTCACACTAACATAACCGAGAAGCCTAATCACAAAAAATCAACAAGCCTAGCTTAGAATGACAATAAAACTAACAGGACCATCTTTCCACAATGACAAGTTGATCACTGAAAGAACGAGACTGCGGGCGGCCTGAGTCATGGGAATGCAGTTGAGAGTTTTTGAGGGCGTTCGTTGCGAAGTTTCAGGCATTTATGAACCTTCGATAAATAAATAAATAAATGTCTGATTACGAACCAAACGGTTTCAATTTGTACTATATCCCGAATATACCCTTTGAATACAAAACTTGTTCATATTTATACCTTCGCTTGCACCCTCGCCTTCTCTCAAATCTCCACGCCACGACACTTCGTTTTTTATCAAAGAAAAAGTCACAATTTTTACTGCAAAACCGACTCCAAAAATGGCGAGAATCTTCTCGGGGGCCCTGAATCTAATTCAGATCGTGTCTTATGTCTAACGCTGTCAATGTGTAGAATCAAAGCTGCTTACCCAATTGGAGTGAACTACGGCACCGTCGCCAACAACCTCCTGCCGCCATCACAAGTTGCCACCTTTATCAAAACCAAAACTTCCATCAACAAAATCAAGATATTCGACTGCAACCCAGAGATCCTAACCGCCTTCGCAAACACCGGAATCGCAGTTACAGTCACAGTCGGAAACGGCGACGTTTTGCAACTGACGAAGCTCGACGGAGCCAAAGCTTGGGTGGCTGCCAACATCCTCCCTTTCCATCCCCAAACCTTAATCAACCGTATAGCAGTCGGAAACGAGATTATACACAATAAAGACCGCGTCTTGATCGCTAATCTCCTCCGCGCCATGGAAACGCTGACGTCAGCTTTAAATCTCGCTGGAGTGAAAGACATTCAAGTCTCCACACCTCACTCGCTCGGAATCCTCTCCTCCTCAGAACCCCCTAGCTCTGGAAGATTCCGGAAAGGTTACGACAAGGCGGTCTTCGCTCCGATTTTGGACTACCACCGTCGGACTAAAACGCCGTTTATGATCAATCCATACCCTTACTTCGGCTTTACATCCAAGACTCTAAACTACGCTCTGTTCAAACCAAACGACGGCGTTTTCGACAAAACGACGAATTTAAACTACACGAATATGTTCGACGCGCAGCTGGATGCGGTTTACTCGGCTATGAAGAAAGTGGGGTACGGCGACGTGGAGATCGTGGTTGCTGAAACCGGCTGGCCGTCTGCCGGAGACGCCAGCCAGCCGTATGTCAATTTGGCGAACGCGATTTCGTACAATAGGAATTTGATTAAGCATGTTAATTCTGGTAAAGGAACACCGTTGATGCCTAATCGAACATTCGAGACTTTCGTCTTCTCTCTGTTCAATGAGAATCTCAAGGAGTCCGAATCGGAACGGAATTTCGGGTTGTTCCGACCCGATTTCACGCCCGTTTATGACGTCGGCATCCTCAAGGACACTCCGGTAATTCCATACCCTTTCACTCTTATCAGTTACGTTCGTATGTAAGGGTAAGTTAGTCATTTATTTGGGAAGGGTAGAACAGTCATTTGGTATTTACGGGTGCGAGATTTACGCTCCAAATCTGACCGTTGGACGTGATTTTGTCAGGCGTCGGATGAGAGGAAGTGGTGCGTGCCGAAAGCTGACGCGAGCGATGACACGCTGCAACGCAATATAGATTACGTGTGTGGGTCTAGTGGGCTGGATTGTGGGCCGATTCAATCTGGTGGGCCGTGTTTCAGCCCGGATACGGTTAGGTCACATGCTGCTTATGCAATGAACCAGTACTACCAGCTTAACGGTCGACATGACTTCAACTGTGATTTTGCTGGGACTGGGACGATAACTGACTCTGACCCAAGTGAGTTGATGGTGTAATGTTTTGGATTTTTTTATTCTGAGGTCTAATCGAGAATCTGCAATTGTTTCCGTTTATGAATTTTTATGATGATTTGATGGTATTGTTTGCAGGTTATGAAGCTTGTACTTATGTGGCTTAGATTTGGTGACAATGAAGACAAATGCATTGGTGGTTTTTAGCAGATTTATTTGCAGTAGCTTAACATATATTCATCTCCATTTGAGAATGCCTATATTTTGATTTATTTTATTAAATTTCATCACCAAACTTTTGCATTTGACATTTTGATTCATATTGTGCGATAATCCAATTATTTCTGTTGGCGGTTATTTTATGCTGAATTAGAACGCGAGATTTTTCATGTTCATGGAGTATGTGTTATGTCTTGTCATACGTAGAATGTAGCAGGGGAAAGTCAGGTAGGGAGCTGTGAACAGAGACAGGAGTGGAGTTTGATGTGGGAAGAGGAAAACGATTCTTCAGAGCATTCTGAGAGACTGAGACATGTTGCTGCCCTTCTCTAAATCTCATCGGTTGATGGGTTTCTCAAGATGATCAGATTGGAAAATTTTAAGCACTGCTTTGAGAGATTGGGGCCAAACCAATTGAGGTTACTTATCATGAGGCTAAAAGTGATTGTGACGGAAACTCGAGAGCTCAAGTTTCGGAGTTTTGATTCCATGCAGGTTGCATGTTTGCCAGGAGCAAGGTTTTGTGGGCACTCTGTGAGCTTCTCTTCAAATTTGGACTTTGTATGCAATCTTGATGCCATTGGTTAGTGACATAATCTGCCTAAATTTGCTTTTATTCATACATAAATTCTTCTAAGAGCTCATCTAATATCATTTCACCTAATGCTAAGCCAAGACTTTCTGCATCTGCTTGTAGGTTTATCCAGCTATCGCATTGGCTAAGTCGTAAGAGACAATATCGTCCACTGAGTTACTAGATTTGATGCTCAATTGATTTAGCTTTTGGATTCTCGACTCTATTTTTCTGGTAACGTGGTGTTCTGTAAAAGGTAGCAGAAGCATATGGCAATTGAAGTTGGTGCATAATGGGGTTGGCCAGTAGGCATCAAATCTGCCATCAATTTCTAGACCCTCGTTTACTAAATCAAATAGAAGCTGCTCGTCTAACTCATTTCTGACCTCAGATCCCAAGGATTCAAGTATTTTCATTGCATTTTGCTGGTAACTGGAGGTGACTGTATCGTCAGTCCCCAAAACACTGTCCTCAAGGAAATCTTCTTGGTCATTCGTTGCAGTTTTGGCATCTTCTATAGCTAACGGTTGGGGAGCATCTGAATATGATTCAAAACCTGACTCGATCTGCTGTTCATTCGAGAGCTTAGGTCCGGAGGAAAAATTCAAAATGAGTTGCTGCTCAAAGCCTGCACATGATTCGTCTATATTCACATCTGAGTCTGATGGCTCACTATTATTGCTAAAGCTTGCTGAGATATTTGGCACCCTGGAAAGTTCTATGTTATCGGAGGGCCACTCTACCTGAGGAACTTCACGCATAGACTGCACCTTTCTCAAAAAAACTGTGTCAGATGGGTTGAAGAAGCCAACACCATCTTCATTTGAGAGACTAAGGCGCTTTGCATCCCTCCTGAAACCAGTTTCAAACAACTGAGTGTATCTTTCCAGTGACGCATTTAAGGTTGAAGCCCTTCTGAGGCGGCTGAGCTTGTACCTCCTAACTTTGGAAGCGTACTCATTTGCCTTATGATCAGTTTCATTGCTAGCGTTTTCAGTAGCCAACTCTTCACTCAAGTTTACTGGCAGAGTACAAGAAAGGCTGCGTGGAAGGATATTTTCTGAACAACGAAATGAGGACGATGAGGTGGACAAGGAAGATGAGGAGGATGAAGGCCGTACTTCAGTGAGTTTACTTTCTAGCTTGCTGGGAGTCATGCTTCCAAATCTATTGCAAGGTTTATTTGTCATGGGAAATGAACCTGACCTCCTTAAAGTTGCTCTCCCGTGGGACTTCAGGTCTACTTGACAGTGAGCAGAATCAGCAGTGTCAGAGTTTTGTTTGCTCAATAATAGCTTCTTGTCTATCTGAAATGCATCAAAAAAATCTTCATATGATTCGTCAGAGGTCTCGCTATGCCCACTGGACTGATGATCTTCCTCCACATCTCCCTGATCTAGCTCACTAAAATGCTTCCAGTTACATGCCATCTGATCTGATATCTTGTGAATTTCCACGGGATGCTTATCATCTACATTTGAGTGATCAAGGAAGTTACATGGAAGCTCTAAATGATGTATGGAGTAAGTTCTCAGCAGCCGCGGTCGTTGGAAGATTTTGCCTATGCTACAGCTGTTCTTTTTCGATGCTTGGATAGAGTTATTTACTCTGGTATTTTCCATCGCCTGAAGAAAATCAGATACAAATATCGCTTCTGGTCAACCCAGCATAAATCAGCGATAACAAATAATTCTCTGTATGGAAATCAACTCACTTTGAAACTGGAACCAGAGCTCCCTACTTCAAATTCTTGATCCTCGTTGTATACATTTGATTCGGTGTTCATACCAGCTGCAGATAACAAGGAAGACAGTAAGACACCAGAAGCCAGCAGCTAAAATATGAAACTGATGACATTTGTTTCGAAAAATTCTCACGTTTGGAAGTGGAGGTTCGAACATGTTTCTGTTTCACACGCGGCATTAACTTCTTGAAACTTTGGAACTGAAGTGGAAGTAATCCCCATAGGCAGCCTCTGTAGTATTTTTGGAATTGAAGTGTGGAATAGTTCCTGTCTAAGCTCCTTCCCATAATCTCCCCCAACGCAGAGGATGAATCAGAATCACCTCCAAAACCTTACAAATGATTACAGAGCAGGAATTTCTAGAGTATATGAGTTTGATGGACATGCTTCGGGCAGGGCTCAATCCTGGGACATGGAAAAGGGGTCAAAAATCCCAATCCAGACTACTGGCCAAGTTATTTACAGCTTGAAATCAAAAAAACTAAGGAAACAGGAAGGTATATTTTCTATTCATTTTCAACAAGAATGAAGCTGTTCGTACTCACCAGGTGTTGCACGATCAGCGATCACCAATAATAACCTGATAAATTATCAGAGAACGAGGAAAGGGCGGCTTGAAGGGACTTATTCTAATGGCAGAGCAAGCAGAGCAAAACGGTAGAAGAGAAGAAAACTGGAGCTGGTTTAAGTCAATAAAATCAACCCAACTATAACCAACAGGAGGAGGTTGTTGAATCATTCAACTCTCGATGTAAGTCGTAGAAGAACAAAGTGGATAAATAAATGAAAGAATGAGAAAGACTCAAATGATTCAACCCAAGAAAATCTAGTCACTGCGTGGAAGAAGGAGAACAATTCCAGTTGAGTCTTCGGTCTATATGCCAGTATGCCACCACCATGAAGAAACGTGTTACAAGGTCGGTGGGGCCAGTGACTGATTAGGTAACCCGACAAAGTATACACAGCAAGTCCGAGATTGTTGGTTGTCTTATTTTTTAGTTTGTTTGAACTACAAGGCTGAGCCATGCCAATGTGAACCAACTTGACTCAACTTTATTGGCCTAATTAATGATTTTGATTATTAAGAAGACCATTAGATACACGGAACTTGCCTGGTCAAAATGGGAAAACGAACATGCTTCGAGGAGCAATTCAGTGCATTGTAGTTCAATGGTCCCTGACTGACTGAAAGATGCAACTGCAATTTCCTATGGAAGTCTACTAGAAATAAATCAAACAATGACGACCGAGGCAGTTCAAGTCCTCAAGAGATGGACCGTTGATCACTCAGCGGGGACTGAAGAAATGAACAAAGTTTGAAAATCTAAACACGAATGTAGTAATGAGAACTTTGGGCCATGAAGAGGCCGACCCATCAATGTACACAGTTTGAGCTGGCCCGTTAAGTTTAGTTGTACGGCTAAACATAGTTGTCACACATATTTATGAAAACGATGACGTTTCGATGATTATGACGGGAGATCGGGAAGCCAAATGATTAAGCATAAGTATATTTAGTACAAGCATGCAATTCAGTGACATTTAAATTACTCAAGATTCCATACCTTTTAAGCACTGAAAAAGTTACACTCTATCACATTAAAGTATAATAATAACCCACATGAATCAATCGATATCATACCTAAATCAGTACGTCTTATAGCCCTAAACCTAGTTTTGCATAGCATGTGTTGAGATTCAGTGGTGCATGGCCATGGGCAGTGACAAGTCATTTTACTTACTAAAAAGCATACATGCTTTAAACTGAAGGGTATAGAAGAAAACTGAAAACATGTGTTTTACAACTAACACATAGCACCCAATCTGTGGAAGCATGCATCATTAAATCATGTGTACAATGGAAGCTGGTAGCATGTGTCCCTTTATATTTTTAATAGCAGGGTTATAGGGTACCCTACCTAAAAGTCACTGATACTCTCCCTCTTCATACATTCTTTCAGGTGTGATTAATTAAGCAAACAGTTGTGGATTGGATCTGATGTTTTTGAGGTGTGATTAATTAAGCAAACAGTTGACACTCATCGTGAGATGGTATGTCTAGTAATAGCAAACCACGTGCGTAGGGATATGCATCAAAGTCTGCACATATCCGCATCAACCAGTCCTCTGTTTTCTCTCTCCACTCTAAAAGCAGAGCCTAAGTAGAGTAGTTCAGACTCTCTCTTTGCTCTGTTTTCATCAACTTGCTCTCGTCATTATATCAGATTGACTCCTATGGAGATTTCCGATGTTTGCAACAATGGCGCGAAGAGCAGCTCTGATCAGGAGCTGGGGTTTGACTTTCTATCAAAACAGAGCGTTGCAGACTCGGGAGGAGTTGGACCTGGAGTTATAGATCATAGCTTCTTCAACAACAGAGCTTCCGAAGGTGCGGAAGATGGGTTTCTGACTCCCATTTCTGTTGACAGGAAGATCAAAATTATAGAGACATGTCCGCCTGCTCCGAGGAAGCCACCGCCACCTCCACCATCCAGGAAGCGGAAGGCTTTGTTCCCTGTGGATCAGTCGGAGATAGTGGCTGAGATTGCGAAATCTTCTCCTGCGAAGAAAGCTCGAGTCTTGACAGCTCCGGTCAAGTAGTAAGCTGGTACTCTACAGTCTACACAACACATCGTTGTATGTAATTTGCCTCTATTTCTCGTACGTATGTAAATTGTCCGTCAGTTATTTTGAATAACATAAAATGTTCACTGTTAAAAGGAAAACTGAATTATGTCAAATCTTCCATTTTGTATGGACCCAAATCTAAGTAGAAATTAGCAAAAACTTACTGTGCGCGGCCCCTAAAAATCTAAAGTGGAGAATATACTGGGCTAAACTAATTATGGTCGTGTTGGGCCGGTCCCTTACAGATCCGGCCCACGTGAGGCCCAAAAGATATTACCGTGAAAGCTAGAAACATATAGAAGGGACGAGGTTAACGTCGAAACCGATGACGAGGCAAAAAGCAGAACATAACAGAACGTTACTGTATGAAACTAGACATTTCCAGAGACCGTGAAGCTCGTAGAACCATCCTTCATTAAACCTATAAATACATCACCATCCTCTACAAAATCTTCAATTCAAATCAACAAAAAACACTGAATCAAAGCAATCAAATTTTACCAGAAATCGTCCTTGAAAATGTCGATGATTCTACGCCCAAGCAGCATTTTCGACAACTTATTCGACCCACTTGACGCTTTCTCATCAGCATTGTCAGCATTCCCAGTTACAGGAAATGACACCACCGCCGCGATTGTTAACGCGCGAGTGGACTGGAAGGAGACGCCTGAAGCGCATGTGTTCAAAGCTGATCTTCCGGGGATAAAGAAGGAAGAAGTGAAAGTGGAAGTTGAGGATGGAAGAGTTTTAAAGATTAGTGGAGAAAGGACTAAGGAGAAGGAGGAGAAGACTGATAAATGGCATAGGATTGAAAGAAGTAGTGGCAAGTTCGTGAGGAGTTTTAGGCTGCCGGAGAATGCGAAGTTGGATGAGGTGAAGGCGAGTATGGAGAATGGTGTGCTGACTGTAACTGTGCCTAAAGAAAAGGTCAAGAAACCTGAGGTTAAGGCCATTGAGATCTCCGGCTAGTCGTCGAGCCGCCGATTCGGACGATTTTTCTTCGTATGCAAAATAAAGCATTTGCTAGTATGTTGTTGTATGAGTTTGTATCTCTGTTTGTCTGAATATGAGTTAAAAATCTCATCTGAATATCTATTTTCTGTATTTGTAATATTTTAATATGAAATGTAACGACGTGTCATATTTTATTTTCATGTGAAATTTAGTTTTCTTCGTATTTAATATGAATTTTTTACCATATCTTATATTATTGATTATTATAATGGAATCTAATTGTTAAATCAATATTTTCGTTTGTGAGAAAATGTTATAAGGGGAATTTACATATTAATAAGATTATTATAAATTAGCATTACTATCTTCCATCACTTCCTCAGCTCCCAAACTTCTAGCTAAAAATCTATCTGCTACAAAAAAACCTATCTGCTACCACAGTGTAAAAAATATACTAAATGAAAAAATTAAAATTTCATGCCGTTAAATAAAGTGGTTGAATTTGAACTTCAGTGTCGTTAAAACTAAACTCAGATTAAGACCTTTTAAACACTGGATATTCAAATATGAGTTAATTTTTTGTTGCATCAATCATAGTAAAAATTTATTAAAAAATTGAAAGCCAAGTGTCGACAAATAGTTAACACTAAGTAAATCAAAAAGCATCAGTTTGATTCAATATTCTAACTTTACAAATAAAATTCTTAAAGAGACTATACAACATATATACAAATGTCAGAATGCAAATTGAGAAAACACATTTTTTCTTGTTGAATACTATTTCATGTCATTTCAATTTCAATCAAATGACACACTATTCAAAGAATGACGCTGCGGAATTTACATATTAATAAGATAATTATAAATAAAATGGACGAGATTTAATATAAAAAATAATTAATTTTAATTCAAATAGCTATTTTTTTCCAATACAACAAAAAACAAGGAAGAGCAAAGTTTATAAGAGATCGTACCACGGGCCATAGTTTACGGACCACAGCCCATTAGCATACACAAAACCCCGCTAGCGATTACCAGATCTTAACAGCGGCATCATATTAGTACGGCCGGATCCGATGCTGCACAGTAGCAGAGTCCAACAATGACGTGGCGGTCAAAAATACTGACTCAACCAACAACTAGAGTCTAGATGAAAGAAAGATAAAGGAGCAGTCTAACAGTACGAAAAAGTTGCTTGAAATTCCGAGCCTCAACTTCTATTGTCCTTTACAAAAAAAACTAAAGAAGGGATGGATGGGATATGCCATTGGTAATATCACCAAAACAACATTCTCACTCTCCTAAATTGCTTTTCACATTCTCAATCAGAAAAATTGCTTTTCACATTCTCTAGAATCGAACCCCTCTTTAGAACTCTATATATTGTACACAATTAATCATATAACTATGGTCACCAATTCAAATACGTGGCAATGAATAAACTTGCTTCGAAACCTCATTAGTAGATCAATCATATGTGTGTGTGCATTGAAACATAGTTTAGCTCGAATCCTACAAGGTTCACCTTTCATGCAGTATATTGCATGGTTTTGAGTGTGGGTTTTGACGTATTCAAGCTCGCGTATGTCACTAGCTAATAAGCTATAGCTCCTCCCATATATTATTACAAAATTATTATTGACATATATAGAATTCATACCCTGTCTAAGTTAATAAGAGCCTTATGCCATGTCTCTCCCTATGTGTACTTTGATAACTACGTGTTTATGCGTTCAGGCAGCTTTTGGATCACCAGATGTATGGCTAAGTTCAGTTAGGAAACTGTAACTTTTGATGAATGTAATAAATGATTGCTAGTTCGGTACTTGAAGTAAGATATGGGCAATCAGAATCATTTAAGTATCAATCTGACAAGAAATTAGTCAATATTTGAATTTATTAATTGCATTCATAAGTCCACCTTTCAATTATTTGCAAATTGCAGAGGGTGTGAAGATTGAGTCGATTTAATTACAGAATAACAACTAAGGAAGATCAATGAATCAGTTTGCCGTATTATTGTATTAAAGGTCTTGACATTTAGAAGTTCAATACGTAAATCCGAAAAAATCATAAATGTGGCACATTAATAGTAGTATAAATGAATCTATGTGCCTGTTAAATAACATATATGTACGGTTATCAATATGTGTCTGAAGCTTAGGGCAGATCATCATGTACGTATCTTCTAAACTGAGTGTTACAGGAGGATATTGGCTGTAGAAGATCGATGAGAAATATGGAATAACATATATATGTTGAAGCGAGAGATCCAACAACAAAAACACCATGCATGATTAACCATGCATTATTACCATGCATTATTACCATGCACTATTACCATGCACAATTACAGACCCTTAGTTAACCAATCGCCAACACAGCTTCTAGGGCTAGTAATTAAGACTAGCTAGAGCGAGAAAACAATGCAAGAGGAAAACCAGACTATATACCCGACCGAAAGAAACACAAACAGAATACAAACATTAATTGATGCACTGCATATATAGCTGCTAGTTAATACTTAGTTATCTGTCCATGACGAAAAACAATAACCTGAATGCTCATATTTTAGGCTGAAGAAAAGCCAGCTTGTTGATGTTAATAGAAGCTTCTGGAGGTTACTAGATATTAGAAGTTGAGGAATTGAGCCCTGACAAATCCGTCCATGAAGAGTTGTGGTTCCCAACCCAATACTGACTGTTTTCTGACATCCCTAAAAATGATCTTGACAGTAAGTTCATTCCTCCTTGCCTTTCTCCCTCAGGTTTCACTGCACCAGGCTCTTTGTCCTTGTGGTCATTTGAGTTGATTGAGAGCATGGAGGGCCTAACAGATTGCTGATTCATTGCTGAGATGATTGATGATCTTGAAGGTACTGGATTATTAGTTGCTTGATCCATACTTTGATGATCAATTGTGAACTGATATAAATTAGAAGGTGGTGGGTGTGGAACCTGTTGTGGATCGAATCCAGCCAAGAAGTTGGGAAAGTGGTGCGGCCTCCATAGATCAGATGAGTTGCCGCCAGTAGCTCCAGTCTGAAACCCTAACTCACCTTGAGCAGCAGTTCTCATCATTTCACCAAAATTGATGCCAAGATTTGATGCTGGAGATCCATATTGACCATGGGTCAGCCCTTGAAGAGAAGGCAGGAGCGGAAACTGAGTAGTCAGCCTTGTCCCAAAACTCTGACCAGGCAAAGATGTGTCCAACATGCCTCCATGATTGTTGTTGTTCATCTCAGTGTTGTTACTGTTGGATGATATTGGACTAGTAGAGTTATTATTGCTAGGACCAGTCTCAATCGTCTGACCCTCCCCGCCACCAGCAGATTTTGAGGCTCCGCCACCCTTAACACTTCTCTTGTTCCTCCTACAGCCTCCACCTACTGGAACATTTCTTAGTGCCCCGCCTTTTGTCCAGTAGCGTCTACACATCTTGCAAAAATGACGAGGCTGTGTTAAGCTGTAGTTATTGAAGTAGCAAAACTTGGTGTTTGTTGATTCACATCTAGGGCACTTCAAGCCTGGCTCAGGCTGAGGTATTTTAGCTTGTCTAGCTCGGTCAGCCATGGAACCTGGCCTGACTGAGCTTGGGCTTCCTCCACCAACAGCATGAGATGTCTGCGCTGATGGCGGGGTATGAATTGCAATTTGATGTTGGTGAGTGTTCTCTCCACCCCCACTTCCATGTGTGACAACATTCAGTTGCTGATTTTGTTGTAGTTGAAGTGGCTGGTGCTGATGAAGTTGTGTTTGCGACTGCCATACACCAAACAAAAATTTAGCAAAACAAACAAAAACTCAGGAAACCACCAACACTACACGTAGCATATATATGCTACTCAACGCAATATTCATTGGATTTTCTCTCTCAAGAATATGAATATTGCGACGAGTCTTCAAAGGGAAATAAATGAAAAGAGGTGTAGAATTATACCTGGTGATGATGCCAGTTATGCGGATCTAAATAGAGTGGAGCAGATGGGAAAACCATTGATGCTTGCTTGCTTTCTTTCTCTATTTTTCTTTTGATAAAGGGAAGCTGGAAGATACGGAATTTCTTTTGAGAGGAGAGAATTCAATGCAGAAGAACTTCAAAAGGGAAAGCTAAGAGAGAAAATTCATGGAGGAAAGGAAAGCAGAAGAGGAGATAGAGAACTTGTTGAGTGATGATGTATGTGCCTTCTTTTAATACAATATTCTTTTTAAATTTAACATATTCCTTGCTCCCACTTAATAATGAATATATAACCTTTTTCTTCTATTATAAAGTCATTTTAATTTTATTTTTAGGGTTGCCTAGTGAGTTATGGGATGATTAAGTTTCTTAGCTCATAAGCTTCCTAAACTCCATTTTGTGTTTTGAGTTGGTTAGTGCTCGTGAGAAAAGGCTAGAGAGAGAGGTGGCTCATCTTGCATGGAAAAAGAAGGTGCTTGAAAGGGACCATATATTTGTTAAGTATTTCTCACTCAGTAGAGCCACTCCATTTTGATATCACTTTGCAGTAAAGTACTGCATAATAATATCACGTTACACAAACCCACATTTTGTTACTTCGCTATACATTGTTTTATGTTTTGCAATGTGCCTAATTCAGATGCATAGTTAGATATCAAAGAAGGTGATGAGATCGACGAGTCTACTTGCATAATTGTTAATCTGATCACTCGACATTGCATTATATTTTGCGTTATAATGTCCCATTTCGGTGTCAGATATAACTGATATCGTCCCATTAGGGATAGATCAAGGAAATGTCTGATTTTAACACAAGTCAAATGGCGAATTATAATTTGAACTTTCTTTTATATATTCATTGGGAAATAGGCTTTCTCAAGCTGGAGGCTCGCCGGCCACACCAATTACATTCCACTTCTAGGAGTGGCGACGGAAACCTTGGAGCAGAAATTTCAAGATACCCTAAACTACTTAAAACCCTTTGGAGCCAACACTAGTAATAGTAATTAGTCTTTTTAGTTTATGTATTCGCACATATAATCAAAAGTAACCCAAGAAAACTCTCATAGTTACATTGCTAATGCCTAGCTCCTTCATGAATCACCATCAGATGTAGTAATTTAAGATCATTCTGTTTATTATCAATTTCTTATCTTCATTGAATTGAGTTCATAATTAAAAACCTAGCAACGCCACTCAACACAAATCATTCAAAAAGAACCCCAAAGCAGTCCAAAGAAGTAATTTGTGAACTGTAAGTGTGACTTTAATCTTTTTGTAATCTATCTAGGAGAAACAAAATGGATGGCTTATATAGGGTCATTGTGTATATAACTGTGGGCTCCCAACAAATCAAAAAGTTAGGAAATGGAGACACACATTCATTACAAACCAACTTAAACAGGAGAAAGTTCACAATTCTTATTCAGAATTCCACATATAATCTATGGATGGACATGAAACCCTAGTTATAACCCATAACTTGGACACATCCAGATCCAGCATCATACACAGGGTTTCCTGTCTCAGGAGGATCCACCAAACCACATAAAGTTATGTAGCAAGGGGCAGCTGCGGGTTTCCAAACTCTAAGTTACTTAGCAAAGAAGAATTCAACATTATCAGTAAATTGGGCGATGTAGATATGTGTGTGATTATAGAGAGAGATAACGCATCACAGCCATAGGTGAAGAACATAATGGGAAGCCTTTTTTGTAGAAATCATCATAAATATGAGTTTGACTGGCCCCATATATAGTCGAATTTGATGATAAAAGAAGAACAAGGAGACACGGAATAAAGCAAAGGAAGGGGTATGGGGCTAGTAGCTACCAGATCATCTAATATTTAAGCCCTCACATAAAGAAATGTGTGGATATATATAGATAGAACAGCTTTTTTGTATCAATTCATAAAGGAAAAAACAAGTAGCGCCATGAGTGAACCTATGAATATATGGTCATTGTTTTGCATGCAAAAAGTGAAGTTTAACACACAAACATCAAGCGATAAAAAGACCATTTTCAGACGTCACCATTGTCATTATCTCAGTTCATGGCCGAAAATGTAATCTGGTTGATTAATAAGTTGGCCTCACCACTGATGTTCCACTCCAACTATTATTGTGACCTAATGCAAACTAAGTGGCGGAGGAATGTCCAAGTAAAAGTGAGTGGTATGAAATTAATGACCGATGTTGAAAGATTACTGTTATGTAATTTTCAGCCACCAGCCTAAATGAGTTAGCTTCTAACTGCAATCAAACGAGCTAAACTCTCTAAAGGGAAACTGCAAACCTAAGCAACGGCGAGTAGTCTAATGATAGAATTAGTTGAACGTCACGTGGTTGATTAGTTTAAATGGATGAAAAAGGAGAGTGTAGTGGAGTAGGAATCTGATTCCCTTACAACCAACAGACTTATAGAACTATTGCTTTTGCTCATTTTCATGCATAAAGCATAGCAAATCGTTAGCCTCACAAAGCTTCTTGTTGATACATGGTTCCCATGTTGAATTTTGATGATGACAACACATTACTCATATTTGAATTGAGTGTGCAGAAGACATGGTCTTGTCAGGCTGCATACGGGACATGAACCAGGACTACACTGAGATATGCATGGAATCATGATGCTGATAAAAGTATAAGGAGATAAGTCGAAGAAACTGCTGGAGCAACTGCTGGACACCTGGGAGAATCACAATGCAAAGGAAGTTGCAGATTGTGATGTGTCAAGCGGCGGTTACACAAGGTGGTTACTCGTATGGGTAAACCAAAGAGAATCGGTATTGCAATTGACACGGCTGCTGAAAAATTGCTGAGAGAGTCGCAAGCAAGGTGCAAGCACATTCTGATCATCGGAAAGTTGATTTTCAGAAGTTACGGAGCGTACATCGAGTACGTACAGGGCAGAGGAACTTGTCCTAAGAGTCACGATTGTTGGTTTTGAGCCTACAGGCTAAGGTGACTGTGTATAATAGTTTGAAACACTGTTGTATAGATATTGTAGTGCTTGTACAGTCTATTGATTAATAAAGTCAATCATTAGACGTAATTCCGCTGCATTTGTATCTCTGAGGAAAATAGTGCCTGCTAACTTGGTCTTAGTCCTTAACAAGTCTTAGACCTAGTCTTTACTGCTAACAAGCGATCCTATCAATTGGTATCAGAGCCGCTGGTTCTAGATCTTGTTGAGCATTGCAGGTATGTCAGGAGACTCGTTTGCTACTCCACCAAAGCTGAAGGTTGGAGAATATGCGTCATGGGCAATTCGGTTTGAGGAACATGTCCTCGCACTGGACGGAGAAGTTTGGCAGATAATTGAACAGGGCCGTCAAATCATCCAGGATGATACTGATCCAACTAAAGAGAAACCCAGGGCTTTTTACACCACTGCAGATTACAAGAAACTCCAGAAAAATGCGCAGGCTATGAAAGTTCTGCATTCTGCACTCGAACCTGGTGATCTGGACAAGGTCATGATGTATAAAGATCCCGCAGAAGTTTGGGATGCTCTTAAAAGGATTTATGAAGGTTCTGGTGATGTGAAGAAGAACAGGATCATTACCGCTCAGATGAAGTTTAATAACCTTCGTCAAGGAAAGGATGAGTCGCTTCATGACTATCATTCTAAGTTCCAGGGAAGTTTGTCTACACTGTCCAGATTGGGAAAGGAACTTGAGCAATGGGAAGTTACTCACCACTTTCTGCAAGGACTTAGTCCAGCATGGGATAACATATCAAGGACCCTAGCTGCTCTCCCTGATACTAAGAGGATTACTCTTGAGGAACTAGTCTCAAAGCTGGAAAGTAACATGCTTATAGAGAAATGTAAGTTTGAGGGACGTGAACCTCAGAAGGGTGGGAAGCAGATAGCACTGGTCAGTGAAAAGGACAAAGACAAGGAGAAGTCTAAGTCCTCGAACGGTAAGGGCAAAGGAAAAGGAAAAGAATGAGAAATCCGATGATAAGTCAGACATGGCACTGTTGTCCAAGGCTTTGCAGATCGCAAATAAGAAACTTGGTTCAAAGGACTCGTCTTCCAAACGCACCGCCGGTAAGGATGATGAGTGTTTCTATTGCAAGAAAAAGGGACACTTTGCTAGGGATTGTAGAAAGAAAAAGAAGATAAATCTGACAAGGAGAAGTCAAAGGATGACAAACCGGATGAGAAACAGAAAGACAAGAAAGCTATGATAGCTACTTGGGGTGATTCAGATGAGGACAGTGACCTCGACAGTCTGTTTGGGTCTAGATCTTCCAGAAGGAATTACTGCTTAATGGCAAAGGAAGAATCATCTGCATCTGAGGTAGATTCTTCTTCTTCTGATTCATCTAAATATACATCACATTCTACTTTAATGTTTCTTATAAGAAGGCTTTGTGATAAGAATGATGAATTGTCTAACCTTGTTGAAAAGCAAGAAGTTGTCATTGAGAAGAAGTCTGCCAAGATACGGCAACTTCAGAATGAGCTCGTTGGAAAACGAGAAGCTGTTTTGCAGGTTCAAAAACCTATGGCTAGAAGGAACAGTTCCAGAGTTCAGAAACCCAAACCAGGACTAGGTTATGGTGAAGTGACTATTCTGAAGAGAGGTCCAAGTGCTGGTGAACCCAGGAGGACTCCACGGGTGAAGGTGGATCTTCATGACGAGGCAAGGATATATGGTAAAGGATATCATATTTGGGCAAAAACGCTCTAGGACAAAGACCAGGGGATCAACCTCAACAAACAGAAGGAAAAGGTTGCTGAGTTCAACAAAGTGGATTTCAGAAAGAGGAAAATCTGTTACCACTGTGGAAAGGAAGGTCATCTCTGGAAAAACTGTCATGCAAGAAAGTTTCCAAAGAAGAGGACATGTACTGGACAGAATCAGTCTGTCAAATCTGATGTTTTAAATTCTCCAAAGAACATTTCTAGTGTTAACTTTCGTGCTGACTTGAAACCCAAAAAGGCTAAGCTAATTTGGGTACGTAAGAACTAATCATTTCTGTGCAGGTAGAGAGAGGAACAGGTCCATGGTACGTAGACAGTGGATGCTCCAGCCACATGACTGGAAAGGTGGACTACTTCTCTTCTCTACAACAACATTCCGGAGGTTCAATTACCTTTGGAAACAGAAGTAAAGGTGAAATTCTAGGCACAGGTATGGTTAAGTTAAATAAGAAAGTTAGTGTAGATAATGTTAGTTTGGTCCGGAACTTGAAGTTTGATTTACTTAGTGTTTATCAACTCTGTCAAGATAGTAATAATAAAGTCGTTTTACTTCTAATGAGTGCTATGTGAAGTCTCTAAGAACAGGAAAGATTCTTCTCAAAGGCATCATGGAAAATGGAGTATATATGACTGATCCGGACTTTGACCCAGATGAGTATCTATGTCTGTCTTCAAGGCAGATGATTCAGGTTTATGGCACAGGCGTCTAGGTCATGTGAATCTCAGGTTGATGAAAAAGCTTCAGAGGTTGGAGTTGGTTCGGGGTTACCAGAAGTAAGTCATGTACCTGATCAGGTTTGTGTTCCTTGTACTAGAGGCAAGCAGACCAGGACCTCATTTCAGCCTAAGAATGTAGTCAGTACCAGCAGTCCTTTGGAGTTAGTGCATATGGACTTGTGTGGACCTATGAGGACTCAGACCATTGGAGGTAATAAGTATGTGTTCGTTTTAGTTGATGATTATTCAAGATATATGGACAATATTCATTTCTTCCAAGACTGAGGTATTTGATCAGTTTGAGGTTTGGGTCAAGGCTGTGGAAACAATGCTGGGTCAGAAACTTAAAAGTATCAGATCGATCATGGTACTGAGTTTGACAATGCAGATTTCATCAGCTGGTGTGCCAGTCAGGGAGTTTATCATAACTTTTCAGCGCCAAGGACTCCACAGCAGAATGGGGTAGTGGAACGCAAGAACAGGACCCTGGAGGATATGACCAGGACTATGTTGCTGGAAAGTGGCCTGCCTAAGAGGTTTTGGGGAGAGGCAATGAACACAGCTTGTTATGTATTGAACAGAGCTTATTTGAGACCAATCCTGAACAAGACTCCGTATGAGCTGTTGAAAGGACGTAAACCCAACATCTCTCACTTGAAAGTCTTCGGGTGTAAGTGCTTCATTCACAACAACGGGAAGGATCAGCTAGGAAAGCTAGATCCGAGGAGTGATGAAGGTATATTTGTAGGGTATTCAGCTCACAGCAAGGCATACAAGGTGTACAATCAGCAAACTCAGAAAATGGAGGAAAGCGTACATGTGGTCTTTGACGAGAATGTCATGCCTAGGAAGCCTGCTGAGGACCAAGTCCAACAGGAACCAGCAGAGGAAATCTTTGTATTAGCTCGACCAGATGTGTTCCATGCTGAAGGAAGCATTGGTTATCCAGCACAAGAGGGTGTTGATGAGGTACAGAGGTGCCGACGGAATCCAGCACAAGAGGGTGTTGATGAGAATCCAGTTCAGATACCTGTCCCAGAGGAACGGCAGGTGGAACAAGTCCAGGTTACTGATCAGGATCAGGTAGCTGAGGATGGTAACAACGATCAGAATCCAGTAGAGGAAGTTATTGGAGATGTAGTTCCGTTGAGAAGAAACCCTAGAGAGAGACAACCAAATGTCAGACTTCGGGATTACTATTGCTATGCAGCGTTTCAGGGGGAACAAGTCCAGACTGCGTTTGTCCCTGATTGAGCCAAAGAAGGTAGAAGATGCACTTAAGGATCCAGATTGGGTTCAGGCAATGCAAGAAGAGCTGCATCAGTTTGAAAGGAATAAGGTTTGGAGACTTGTACCTAGACCAGAAAAGAGAAAGGTGATTGGTACTCGTTGGGTGTTCAGGAACAAGAAGGATGAGAAGGGAGTCATTGTTAGGAACAAGGCTCGGTTGGTTGTACAAGGGTATAATCAGCAAGAAGGCATCGATTATGATGAGACCTTCGCACCGGTGGCAAGGTTAGAGGCCATCCGACTTCTCATTGCTTATTCAGTTCAACATGGATTCAAGCTCCATCAAATGGACGTGAAGACAGCGTTCTTGAATGGGAACCTGAAGGAGGAAGTTTATGTGAAACAGACTCCAGGTTTTGAGGACACAGTCCATCCAGACCATGTTTATGTTCTTGACAAAGCACTTTATGGGTTGAAACAGGCACCAAGGGCATGGTATGAAAGGTTGTCAGATTTCCTAATAGCTCATGGATATGAGAGAGGAGCAGTGGACAAGACATTGTTCCTTCTGAGGACAAAGAAGGATCTGTTGATAGTGCAGGTCTATGTCGACGACATTGTTTCGGGTCAACCAGTGATGAATTGGTTAAGAAGTTCACTGAGCTTATGGAAAGTGAATTTGAGATGAGTATGGTCGGGGAATTGACCTACTTCTTGGGACTTCAGATTCAGCAGATGGAGAATGGGACTCAGATACATCAGGCCAAGTACTTGTCCGAGATAGTGAAAAAGTATGGACTTGATCAGTCAAAGCCCTCTGCTACTCCAAGTTCGACCAGTTCCTTGTCCAGGGATGAAACCTCTCCAAAGGCAGATCCAACACTTTATAGAGGAATGATTGGTTCACTACTGTATTTAACAGCAAGTAGACCTGACATTATGTTCAGTGTTTGTGTCTGTGCCAGGTACCAGTCCGATCCGAGAGAAACACACGTGAAAGCTGTGAAAAGGATCCTGAGGTACTTGAAGGGGACCAAGAACCTTGTTCTGTGGTATCCGAGGTATAAGTCCTTGACACTGGAAGGATACACTGATGCTGATTATGCCGGGGACAGATGTGACAGGAAGTCAACGTCCGGGATGGCTCAGTACCTTGGATCTTGTCTCGTATCATGGGGGTCCAAGAAGCAGAATTCGGTAGCTCTTTCCACAACCGAAGCTGAGTATGTTGCTGCCGGAGCATGTTGTGCACAACTTCTTTGGTTAAGGAATCAGCTAAGTGATTTCAATCTCTACTTTGATCATATTCCTATTTACTGTGATAATACTAGTGCTATATGTGTAGCTAAAAATCCAGTACATCACAGTAGAATGAAACATATTGAGATTAAGCATCACTTTATAAGGGATTGTGTAGAGAAAGGACTTGTTTCTATGGAAACTTGTAGGACTGAGGAACAAGTCGCGGACATATTCACCAAAGCTTTATGCAGGGAAACATTTGAGAAGTTCAGGACAGCACTTGGTATGATTTCTACCTAGTGAGGTATCTCTAAACTTAACCCTCAATGATTGGTTAGAATAAGGGTTAGTATTGATACATAGATCCTAAAGTATGTGAATCTGCCTATGTGTGAATAGAATGGTTGCATGCTTTACTTCTTGATTAAAGGTGAAATTGTCTTGTTTTGCTTGGATTGTATTTGCTTCTTAGCCAAGTACCTTCCGGATCTTGATCCTCAGTAGCCTCATGAAGGAAGTGTACCAGCCTCCTTAGCCAAATACTCAAAGGTACGTTTTGTGTGAATGTATGAGTGTTTGAATTGTGATGTTCGTACTATAGACCCTTACGGTCAAGCCAAACCATCACAATGTCCCTTGTGGAGTTCATGATAAGGTCTGGGTACAGTATTCACCTGTTCAGGACAATGACCAGATTTGGTAGTTGAGCAGATTTAAAGGTATCTGTCTCAATGGTTTAATGCATGTCAGAAAAGGAGACAAAGTCTTGTGCAGTCAACGAATTGATTGGGAGATGGAGTGGATGCGTGTAACATGGTCTTGGGAAGCCGAACCGTTTTCGCAATTATGATGCAATTTGAATTTTGAATTTGGACCGAAAACAAAGGGTTTTGAGGAGCAGTTCGGGAAAAATAACTTCTCACCGCAAAATCAGTTCTCAAACCTACAGAAACCCTAATCGACGAAGACGAAATCCTCTGCAAACAATTCAATGGCCGCCAACACCAACACCACCGCTATTGTTGCCTCAGAGGTTGAGGACCTGTCGCGAGCGATGGTCGTGTATGTCCCGCCGCCTCAATCGACGGAGATGGAGTCCGTGATTGTAGAGGACAACATGCACGGATCGGAGAATGCGAACGAATGGCAAAAAGGTTGTGAACGACGATGTGGTAAGCGAGAAGGATTCTGGTAAGGACTCTGAGCATATTGCATCTGTTATTCAAAGGATTTTGATTGCGCTTAATCGTACTGTTGGTGATGATGATGCGGATGTTGTGGAGAACACCGCTGATGATGTTAGTGATTTAGGAAACCCTGTTGTGGATGGGTTTGTTGAGGTGCAGGCCGATGGGAACAGTCAAGAGAAACTTGAGGATATGGATCGTGCTGCTATGGAAGTAGAAGAAGCAGCAGAGTTTGCTAGGAATTTAGCAAAGGGAAAATCGGTCCAAGTCAACAGTGATGATGATGAAACTGAGGAGGAGATCCTTGCAAGAGCAGCAAGGGGTTGCTAAAGACTTAGCAAAGGGAAAGTCATTCCAAATTCCGAGTGATGAGGAGGTAGTAATCATCAGTCCAGCAAGAGGTCAAGCAACTGCCAAGACTCCTAAGCAGTCCAAGAAGACTAGACCTATGGGGACGAGATCCCAACCAATAAGGTCCTGTCTTATCAAGAGGAAGAAGAGCAATGTGGTCTATGATTCTGAGACTGATGAGGATGTTGCTGTTGCTAAGAAGCAGAAGATTACCAAGAAGGAAATCTTGGGAGGACATGGAGTGTTCAGTGCAGTTTCTGAAGGAGCAGAAACTAGACGAGGTCTTGGACCTGCTGGAGTATCAAGGGTGGGAGAATTTGTTCGATATGGACGAAATGGTAAGCCCATCTGCAGTTTTTGAGTTTTATTCTCGGTTATCAGTATCAGCAAAGGGAAACAATGTCCATCTAGATTTTGTTATTGGAGGAGAGGATCTGACCCTGTCCAGCAAAGAGCTGTCAATTATTCTCAACATTCCTCATAAAGGATATGGGGAATGGGTAAAGGGACAATGGCCGAAAATGAAGAAGACAGATATGTGGTTCAAAAAGCGAGTGTGTGGCACAGCTAAGCCAGGAAGAGTTCCTTCGAAGCATCTGTCAGCCAAAGTCAAAGTCCTTCACAAATTGTTGGTCACAAATTTGCTGCCAAGAGGGTCGAAGACCAGTCTAGTTCAATTGGAAGACATTCTGTTGATGGACAAAATCCTGAAGAAAGGATGATCAACCTCCTAAGATGATTATCAATCAGATGAGCTACTTAAGCCAGATGAAGCAAGTTGGTTATGCACGGATAGTGAAGAAAATCCTCCAGTACCATGAAGTTTATAAGAATCATGAGGACGAAGTCCAGTGGTGAGGAAATTTAATCCGGCGACTTCAAGAAAATGGGCTTAGTGTTCTCTGATGAAGGTTGGATAAAGGACTTGGACAAAATGGAAGAAAAGTCATTTGTGGAAGCTAAGGATGATGAAGAGGACTCTGATGGATATAGTCATCCACCTGATGATTACTCAGTAAGGTTGACTGAGTTGGATTTCAACATCAGTCAGGTCAAGGGTGAGTTGAGGAAGATGTCCTCAGAGATGAAGGATTGAAGAAGGAGTTCCAGGAACTCAAGGAAGTGGTGCTTGAAGGCAGTTAAGGACAGAGTCTGAATGCCCTGATATGGTGAATGCCAGCACCTGACCATCATGAACTCATCCCTTCCTTCCATCCCTACCGAATAAATCCCTTTGTTGTCTGAACTTTTTATTTCCCCTTCCATGCAATTTAAGACAATGTGCTTTTAATTTCGAAGTTTATTGTGCAATTTATTTTGTGTGCATTTTGGTTGTTTCATACTTGTGGTTTATGTGTTGATATTTTTGACCCTTGTTTGATGATGCCAAAAGGGGGAAGAAGTATAGGGGGTACTGATTTAGGGGGAACAAGACCAAGTGTGTGTTCTTGTTCTGATTATATGTTCTGTGCATAGGTTTAGGGGGAACTTGTCTTAGAGACTTCTCAGTTGGTCATAGTCTTATGATTTGCTTACCTATTTCCTAGTTTATTTGTCCCTACGTGTTTGTCATCATCAAAAAGGGGGAAATTGTTGATACATGGTTCCCATGTTGAATTTTGATGATGACAACACATTACTCATATTTGAATTGAGTGTGCAGAAGACATGGTCTTGTCAGGCTGCATACGGGACATGAACCAGGACTACACTGAGATATGCATGGAATCATGATGCTGATAAAAGTATAAGGAGATAAGTCGAAGAAACTGCTGGAGCAACTGCTGGACACCTGGGAGAATCACAATGCAAAGGAAGTTGCAGATTGTGATGTGTCAAGCGGCGGTTACACAAGGTGGTTACTCGTATGGGTAAACCAAAGAGAATCGGTATTGCAATTGACACGGCTGCTGAAAAATTGCTGAGAGAGTCGCAAGCAAGGTGCAAGCACATTCTGATCATCGGAAAGTTGATTTTCAGAAGTTACGGAGCGTACATCGAGTACGTACAGGGCAGAGGAACTTGTCCTAAGAGTCACGATTGTTGGTTTTGAGCCTACAGGCTAAGGTGACTGTGTATACTAGTTTGAAACACTGTTGTATAGATATTGTAGTGCTTGTACAGTCTATTGATTAATAAAGTCAATCATTAGACGTAATTCCGCTGCATTTGTATCTCTGAGGAATAAGTGCCTGCTAACTTGGTCTTAGTCCTTAACAAGTCTTAGACCTAGTCTTTACTGCTAACAAGCGATCCTATCACTTCTCTCTCTAACTATAACTATCGCAGATTCATTCATTCATACACTCACAGTTGGAAAGGCAGCAACTCCACCGCGGCCTTATGTACGGTGCTCACCATTGATCGTTGTTTTTCTATCCTTAATGACCGTGTAGTGGTAACCCATGCTACATTTACCAATATCTACAAATCGTATGTACTGTTTACATCAGTAGCTTTGTTAAATGAATTCTCTGAAACTAGCCAATTCTATTATACCTCCATAAGTGCATGATCTATTTTAGTACGTGGGGATATTCATGACCAAGCACGCTAATAGAACATAGGCATGACTGCATGAGGAATATCACAATCACGCACCATGTTATACCTTTTTCAAAGGATCCCTCCACCAAGACTTGAACACGTCTTCCATACAACTCTGATATAACTCTATTACAACTATTGCAACTTCATACATAGACAGCTTCCACCATCAGGCTACCACCCCTGATGGCAACACCATGTTATACCTAAGCAAGCTAAATTGGATACAATATGGCCCATAACTCTTGAACTCAATCCAGCCCGTTGGGCTTCAGAAGAAAACTATCCACGAATACAATACTGGCATAACATCACTACATCAAAAGTCTTTTCATTTCAAATTTGATTTACACCTAAAAAATCAGGAAATTAAAGTTGCTTTTTTGAAAATGGAGTCACCAAAAGTCTTTTTACATCACAAGCTGCACGTGTGGGAGAGCTAAAACCTTAATTGTCGTTAACATGAATTTAGATGCTCAAACCTCAAAGCCTGTTTGTCATTAATTAGATTCCTAAACCAATGCAAAAATACTTTCACCTAAAGTGGCTTCTATCCATCCTTTAATTCACAACTGATCGATAAATTTGAAAATGTTACCTTAAAATTGAAGTTATGAAAATGGTGACTTAGAGAAGAATCCAGTTGGAAAGGAAACCTGCTGCTTTAGAGAAGTATCCTTGAAGATATGGCAATGGATTTGTCAAAATGGCATTGCTTGTTAGTTAGGTAGTTGAGCATCAAGATGAAGGAATCACATATAAAGTTTTAAAGGTATGTTCCCTCTTCAAATGTTCAACTTTGGTACAAGTCCTCTGTCTCGCATCATGCAGAGAATTAGTCTGTTTTATTGAACATTTGGTTTCAAGTTTAGCAAGTGATGGATATACAGACAAGCTGGGAGCTTACACACATTTCACACACAAACAAAATATTGTAGGAACACAAAAAGGAGGCACATTTTAAACACTAATACAGCAGTCAGCTGCAAGACATCTACAGCTAGTTATTTAACTAATTGGCCTGAAGTTGGAATCTTGTGGGTGAAGATGTCAATGGAAGAACCTTAGAAGATGCTGAATTATGATGATGTACCTGAAGATCTTTGTCCTTCTTGACTCCTGAAATCGATGTAATTAAAGACCCAATCTGATCTTCTTTAAATGTTGAAGAGACATTGTTGTTTTTGGTATTTGCTTGATTTGTTAGCATCTGCTCTTTTATTCTCTTTTGAAGCTTTTCTTCAGCATCTCTTAAAAACTTGAACTTTGGAGGAGGTGATTGTTTCTGTTTGAGCTCAATCTCCTCTAAGGAGGTAGTTTCATACAGTGGGTTACTGAATCCAAGATGGGTGTAGAAATCCAAAGAAGCATGATTTAAAAGTACTGGTGCACTGATTCTTGGTGAAGCAACTGGAGTCAAGAATGGAGTTTCACTAGTGAAAATCACATCACTTAAACTCCTTGTTCTTGACCCTTTTCTACTTCTATCTTCAGAATCCAAATCCTCTCTTGTCTCCTCCTTGATAGTGAACAAAAACCTAGGCGGACCAGCCAGGTTATGCAACCTCATAAGCTCAGATTCAACACTCTCTTCAACACCACCTGAAGCAGAACCAGATGATGATTTAAGTAGCAAACTTGTACTGCTAGTTCCCATCTCAGGATCTGAAAGGTTTCTTTCTGATCTCTGGGAATGAGACAAAGCTTGTTGTTGTTTGTTGTCCAGCAGACAAAACATAGAGCAGCTCTTGTACATAGCTTGTATTGACTGCATCAATTTCTCTAGCTGTCAATGGCTTCTTCTTCCTCCACCAAATCATACAGTAAATCTGTCCAACTATAGCCACCATCAAAACACCAAAAACCAAACTCAACCCGACAACAACAGCAATGAAAGTCACCATCTCTCAATCCCAAATCACCAAATCAAGCAAAAGAAATGCTTTAATTTCCTCAAAAGTCCTAAAGATCAAAACTTTGAAGCTAAGTCATAAGCAAAGTTGCAAGCACCATTAGTTGGAAAGGCACTAACCCCAGATGGACACTGATTCCATAACACCATCAAAAGGGGAAAATTGCTTCTTTACCTTAAAAAAATCTCTCTGCAACGTCTCTGAATTGCCTGCATCACACGCCATTCACTTTCACACAAATACTTAAATCAGTGTTAGGACTTTATGGTCTAGTATTGAAAATCTATGCGTGCCAACTTACCATAATACCCCTCATATTGTCATTTATCCACACTACAGACAACCTGATATATAAAACAACAAAGAAAGCAGCAACTTTCATGTAAATAAAGTTGAAAAATATGACAGGCTTTTTGAAATTGTCAAAGCTTTTGGCATATGTTCTTGCTGTCATACATAAAAAATACTCCACATTGAAATTGGGTTGGGCCTCACGGGCCTATCTTGGGCTGTTAACCCACGTCAGCTTGAGAAAAGTGATAGCTAACGCAATTGAACCGGTACGGGATGTGAAATTTCACGAACCAATTGAAGATCGAACCTCAACCGTTAATTACGGTTCGATTCTTTTTCGTTGATAATTTAATATTTTTGAAAACAGAAAATCAAGAAGGGGATAATATCCGAACGATTTCTTCTCCGCTAAATTTCGTTCGTCGTCATCTTCCATGAGAACTTGACCGCTCAGCAATCGATCTCTAACAACCACACCATGGCGAACACCTTAATCGCATCCACGTCATCATTCGCCGGCACGTCTCTACCGTCCTCCGTTCGCCATGGACTTCACTCGCTGTCGTACAACCGCAACGCTACTCGCCACTTAAGCACCAGAGTTCGATTTAGCTTTAATGAATTACAGCCGTTGAATTCCGGTGATTTTTCGGCTGATTTTAGTGCGCTTGTTGCTAAGACGGAGAGTTTGTTGTATACGTTGGCGGATGCTGCTGTTGCTGTGGATCCGGCGGTTGGGGGAGCTTCGAGTGGAACTGTGCAGAAGGCTGGTGGTTGGTTTGGATTCATTGCTGAGGCTATGGAAGTTGTGCTTAAGGTATTTAAAAAGATTTTGATCAGTTGGTGCATAGGTGTAAAATTCTTTAGTATTTTACTGCACATATATTTTTATCTTCATATCGTGTATAGAGTTACAAAGGACCGTGTAGCCTGGCTGCCGCCTTTTTACATTTTGATTAGCGCAACTTTGACGAGGTTGCAGTATTTGAAATGTTCTTTTTTTCTCTCATACAGTTTTGATAGATCTTTCTTCATCTGAATAATATCAGGTTCTGAAAGATGGTCTCTCTGCTCTTCATGTGCCCTATGCGTATGGGTTTGCAATCATTCTGCTCACAGTTCTTGTGAAGGCTGCAACATACCCTCTCACAAAACAACAGGTGTGAAACATATGTTTGTTGCCTAGACACATTTCGTTCTGTAGGAAGATATTAAAGAGATGCACATAAGGCCCGACTTCTGCTTGCAGCCGTTGATGGAGTGAGTGTTTATTTCCACACAGGTTGAGTCGACCATGGCAATGCAGAATCTTCAACCAAAGTTAAAAGCTATTCAAGAAAGATACAAGGGAAATCAGGTACCTGACAAATTAAGAAATTGTTTGATCAACCAGCCTATAGTAATGTATGATTGTTAGTTTGTGCCTTTGTGGGCAATCATGTATGGTACCTGACAAATGTTTTTTCTTTCGGCAGGAAAGAATACAATTAGAAACCTCACGCCTTTATAAACAAGCTGGAGTTAACCCTTTAGCAGGTTCGTTAACTCCCGAGCTCTGTTATTTTTCTGTCAATGGTCAATTTTTTGCTTGAAACTCATTTGTATGGTATTACGCAACGTGATTGTGGTGGGACGCATCCTGTATTATCCTGATTTGTATTTGGAGTGTTAAGTGTGTTTAACTTGTTCAACTGTATTTGTTTTTGAAACAATATCAAAATTTTAATTCTAGCATGTTTGTTACTGGACAGGGTGTTTGCCCACTTTGGCGACTATTCCAGTCTGGATAGGATTGTATCAGGCCCTTTCGAATGTAGCAAATGAGGTACAGTCTTGAACAGTTTGTTCTTTATTAATCTCAGGATTTATTTGTACATGTTCTTATATTTAGTATTCTGTTTCAGGGGTTATTCACAGAAGGGTTTTTTTGGATTCCCTCTTTAGGAGGTCCAACTTCGATAGCTGCTCGACAAAGTGGCTCTGGTGTTTCATGGCTTTTCCCATTTGTGGTAAAGCATTATATTTGTAAAGTAGTTTATGATTCACCTACCCTGTTATCCATTTGAGGTTTACAATCCTATAAATTTCTTTAGTGTTACTTAAGATTTTTTATGTGTGGGTTAATAGGATTAAGATCCAGTGCAGCGAAAGCTATTTAATGCGAGCCAAAACTACGTAGTTTTAGTAAAGGGTTTACTTAAAACTACGTAGGGTTATAGTAAAAAACGTCAAAACGACGTCGTTTTTACCCTCGCGGCAAATAGCTGCGCATTACCGGATCCGAATCCGGGTTAACATACTTCCCCTTTTTGAAGTTGAAATTACGCATAAACTTGCTTAAATTTCAGTCACCGAGAATTTTACAACATACTTGATATGTTGAGCTTGGGAAGTTTATATTTGTGCTTTTCTTTTCCAACATACTTGTGATGCTTAACTTGGATTGTGCCATTTTACATTGAGTTATAATTCTCTTTTAACTTTGCGATTAATATCATGCTCGCCTTTTGCAGGATGGTCATCCACCATTGGGTTGGTCTGATACAGCTGCATACCTTGTGCTGCCAGTTCTCCTTGTCGTTTCCCAGTATGTGTCCATGGAGATCATGAAGCCTCCTCAGGTGAGTTGATAATACATGTCAGGGCATCATTTATCTTGTGATGTATATAGTTCTTGAAAATCTTCCCTTTGTTTTTTAGACTGACGATCCAGCTCAAAAGAATACACTTCTTGTTTTCAAGTTTCTGCCGCTTATGATTGGTTATTTTGCCTTGTCCGTGCCATCTGGATTATCAATTTACTGGTGAGTTGTTAAACCTATTTCGTAATGTGGGGTATGAATGATAAAGATGTGTATATCTTTTTTAATTGACCTAACAGATTAGGTTCAATGATGAGTATAGTGTGGTACATGGTCATTTGCTTCTCAAAGGTCGTAATGATCTGGATTTAATCACTTATGAGTGAATATGACTATGAAAATGTTAGGTTCACAAACAATGTTCTCAGCACTACTCAACAAGTGTGGCTTAAGAGACTTGGTGGGGCAAAACCCGCAGTAGATGAGACTGGCAATGGAATCATTAGTGCAGGCCGTGCAAAACGAATAGCTTCTAAAGAAGAGCGCGCTGGTGATAGGTCGGTATTCGTGTAGAGTACTGTTATTTTCATCTGCTCATTATTTAAGTCTCACTGGTGTTGTATGCTTTTACTTATTTGTAGATTTAAACAATTAAAAGAAGATGACAGGAGGAAAGTAAGCTGGTCGTTACCCTCGGATGCGATTTCAGGTGCTGCCTCATCTGATGCTGATAATGAGACTGAAGATGAACCTGATGATAACCAGGTAACTTTCAGAGGACGCTGAGGTATTGTATTTGTGAATAGTGGAACTTCGAGCTGAAATATGTATACATTGATTCATCAACAGGATGGAGGCCCACTGGAAGAGGCATATGTGAATGGTGGTATTAAACAGCTTCCAACTGAGCCAAGAAGGAGCAAGAGGTCGAAGAGGAAGCGGGCTGTATAAAACGAGTTGTGCATGTCATTTTTAATTTTGGTGATTCCCTCCTCGGGCAGTCTGTATCTCTGTCAATATATGTCCATTTTTGAATGCAGGCGCATCCGGCCTTCCACAGGAATTCATTCATGGCATGAGCTGTAGTGTAATCATGTAACTTATAGGCTATAGCTTCTAGAAATGAATGCATTGATAGGCGCCATAATGTTTTAGGAGCCATGTTTATGTATCATTTCACTCGATCTTGCTTCAGAAGCTAAGGTATCACCTATTGCCAGTTATTTAAGGTCATGTCAGGTTAGCGTAGAGAAAGTCGCCTACTTGTTTCTTTCATTTTTCGAACTACGTAGCACGGAGTAGATATTAGAGGTGACCCTAGTAAAATGCATTTCCCAAAGACACTGCATGGTCAGTTAGGCGGCCTCATCTTCAGCTGACCAGTCAAAGCGGACAAAACCTAGACGAATCTTTCAAAGCTAAGCTCCTGACAACTGCCTCGTTCATAGAGCTCGTCCGTCTGCTCGTGTTCACCACTTCACATTATGGACTTATCTTGTCATCTTTGGTACACGGACCAAGCAGCCAAGCACGTTTCTTAATCCTTATCAATACGTTGGTCTCTGCTTCGACTCCGTACTCCATTAACCCCAACATTCCGTGCGTCTCTGGACCACCATTGGGCCTCGACTATCCCTACGTTTCTTGCATTGCGGAAAATTAAATTACAAATTCATCACTCAGCACCGTTTCAATTCAGAAAATCGAAAATGATAACCTCAACAGAGCAAGGGCATTTCGGTAACTAAAACTACACGGACTTAACTCCTTTATAAATTTACAACACTGTGCCTCTTCACTTCACCAAATAGTTACTCTCGTTTCCAGCTTCAAACTTCAAAGCATGGCGTTCTGCCTCCTCACCACGCTCCTCATCTTCTCCACCATTGCTAAAGCAACCGCCGAGCAACCTCTCGACCAACACCACGCCCAACCTGGACTCACGTTGACCATAGTCAACAACTGCCCTTTCCCAATCTGGCCAGCCATCCAACCTAACGCAGGCCACCCAGTCCTCGAACAAGGCGGCTTCGCCCTACAAACCCTCACCCACCGATCCTTCCCCGCCCCATCCGCCTCATGGTCAGGCCGTATCTGGGCCCGTACCCACTGCCACTCCACCTCCCCATCCCACCTCTCCTGCGCCACCGGAGACTGCGGCGGTTCCCTCACTTGCAACGGCGCCGGAGGACACCCACCCGCTACACTAGCCCAGTTCAACCTCCACCACGGTGGTCACAACGACTTCTCCTCCTACGCTGTCAGCCTCGTAGACGGCTACAACGTCCCTATGACCGTCACACCCCACGAAGGTAAAGGACTCTGCCCCGTCGTCGGCTGTCGTGCTGATCTTCTCCCTACCTGCCCTGCACCCCTGCAGCTCCGGTTTCCAGCTGGCCACGGGACAGTCGTGGGATGTAAAAGTGGATGTGAAGCTTTAAGAACCGATGAGCTTTGTTGTAGGAATCATTTCAACAGTCCTCAAACTTGCAAGCCTTCTAACTTCTCTCAGTTTTTCAAACACGCCTGTCCTGCCACTTTCACTTATGCCCACGATAGTCCGTCGCTCATGCACGAATGCTCCTCCCCGCGTGAGCTTAAAGTCATCTTCTGCCATTGAATTCAACTCAATCCCTCTTATCACCAGCTAGCTAGCTTATTGCATCATTTGGATTTCAGTGCTCTGTTTCCCCTTCTGAAAATGTAACCCTGTTGCTCTGTTTTTTCAATTTAAATTTTCTTAGAAAATTTAGTTTCTTTTTTCATGTCTTTTCTGTACGGACAGTTTCGGTATTTATTTCGGTAAAACGACAACATTTGGACAAGTATCCTGCACTGATTCGTCACGTGCATGGACTTCGAGATTCGTCCAAATTTGGGGCAGCTGAAGTGTTGGATTCAACTCTGCATTGCAGTGGCATTTTTGTAAAAAGATACCATATGACATTGGGAAATTATTGTGAGCGAAACGACGACGTATTTATAAGACAGCGGAATGTTGGGCACGGGCTTTAGCTTGAGCTGGGCGTGCGTAGACCACTTGATTACTGATTAAAAAAATTAACACCATATAAACACGTTTTGTTCACAGCACAATATTCTCTACCGACATTATTATAATCATATCACACAACCCACGCCATCTGTGCATATCAACGGTTCAGATTGAATGCACACGTGTCAGCTTCATCCAAAAAGCATGTAAAATTTAAATTATAAATTCCATTTCTTTCATAACAACACTTGACAAATAACATCACACGCTGTGACTTTCATCATACGACACCTCCCGCTCCATCTCCTTTTCATTCTTTCACTTTTCAATTCCCTAAACGCAACAACAATTCTTAACTTCCAAACCAAACCGCAGACGTTCGATTCGGTTCACGCTGCGTAATTTAGAAGCATTTTCGTCCGTACAGTTTCCGATGAGATTCTGCTAATCTGCGCGATTGATATTATTCGGATGGCGCCGCATTCGACTGCTCGAAGGATCGCTTACCTCTCCGCTCTATCTCAGGAAATCGAAAAGAAGCTTCAGCGAGTATGTGATTCGGTTTTATTTAAGATGTCAAACTTGTTGGTTGTGGATTTTGACTTTTTAGTGTTTCTGTGTTTGGTGATTTTTTGGATTAGTTAGTTGAATTTGCATGTGGTTGCTTGACTTGAGGATATGTTGAATGTTTATGTCTGCAGGCATTTGCGTCGCCTTTGCAGAGGCGCGACTTACTGCAGGAGCTATTTGCGGACATAGCTTTAGAAATTGATGATCGGGCCAGAGGTTAGTTTCATATGTGATTTGTCATAAAGAGAAGGTGTTCCCGCAACTGTAATATTTCGAATGTGGACTCTCATTTTGCTGGATTTAAAACAGATATAATACTTTTTAAGGAAGAAAATGTGATATCTCAAGAAGGATCTGTGGCACGGCAACGGCTATGCTTTTATGATGTGCTAGCTGATCATTATGTGGAGGTTCCAGAGAGTGGGAAGCCAATCCTGCATTTGCTGGTGCAGTTATGGAGTCAGTCATTTGCATCTCATATATTTTCTCTATTGTTTCACAAATGGGTATGCTAGCAATTATATGCATTGATGTTTTCTCTCAGCACGATCTACACTTAATTCTAGGTTTGATAAGCTGCACTGAGTCGTAGATTTCAAACAGTTCAAAATTTTTATCATGAAATCTACTTTTTTGAGTGATTATAAAGTTGGCTTGATGCATGGAATATGAAATGGTTCGTCGTAGGGCTTTCTTTATTGGAATTGACGTATTTGCGTCTTTACCATTTTCTTCGTTGTGGGTCAATAGTGCTAGCTGCCTAGCTCTTCCATAACGCACAATGGTTAGGTAACTTCTTATACCTGATGGAATTGTTTTGAGAGTAGTAAATCTTTCAAGTAACTGCCAGTTTTCTTGAGCTTTAAATGGATCATAGGACCTGTTTGTAGCTCAATGTTCATTTTCAACGATTTCACTGCATGAGCAGAATGTTGCTTTTATACCATTTAAGTGGCATGTATAAGCTGGACATCTGTTTTTAAACTTGATAACAACTGAGTAAATAGTGTACTTATGGCTCTGGGAAATTGTTATGTTGCAGTTATTTGAAGTCCAAGTTGAGAGTTCTGAAGTGCTCCTGCGTTATTCATCAGCCCTTGTCCAAGGGGCAACAAATGTATTCTGGTATGGCTATTCATAAAATTGACTTTCAGAACCTTTAATTGAAAAACAAAGTTATTAAAGCCTGGTATCTGGCTACATTTGTATCTTGTGTAAGGTGCAAAGATTTCGAATGAAAACCGTAGCAGTAACCTGATCTTTGTGGTAGATTCGGATGGTGGCAACATATAGGGATTATAGGCAGTCTCTGCACAACACAAACTTGGCATCTATCTCTAACCTTTATATTGTTAGATATTTTAGCTATGTTCACATGTACTCACATAAGATGTGTCTGAAAGCCTCAAAGTTAATCGTGTTTTGTTTATTTTACTGACAATTGTTGTCTGTTCTAGTCTAGCAATCATGACTCTAGTTAGCGTTGTTTCAAATTAATGACTTGTTACTTGTAAATATAGTCTATCAATATAAAACACAGGCGGTTCAACTTTATGTTTATATGCAGGATTGACATCCAGTCAAACACTAGACAGTTCCAGTCTCTATTTGTGGTAAAGATGCTAACACTTAGTTGATATTTTTTATTGTGAACTCCTTATGGTATTTTTTCTCATCATATTTCTGTCTAAATTTAGTATCTTGTAGATGATGTGGTGCTAATGCCAGATAGACTGAACAAAATCCCGTTGCAGGTGGAGTAAATAATGACGCTTTTAATTTCCAAATGAGTCTTGTTATTTTAGTGTAACTTTAATGTCCAAATGACTCTAACATTTTTTCTTTCTTGTGTCGGTAGGCACAACGAGATCTATACCTTTTACTCTCCAGATTCATCATATTTTATGATTGTGGTATGGTTTCTCATTTTCTGGCCATCAACAGTTAAATAGCTGAAATAAACAAAGTAACACATTTTTATTATGACAGTTGACAAACTTCAAAATTTTCTAAGTCACTGTCCAGCATTCCCTAATAACATTCTGGTTGGAGGTCCTTCAGACATTTTTGTGATTGAGGTTTCCGATCAGGTATGCTGATGTTGAATTTACTTTAGTGAACAAGGTTTCTCTATTGTTTTCATAGTTCTACAATATTACTTATTACATATATATTTTGAACCTCAACAGCTTCAGAAGTTGAAGGTGGAACCTGTGTTACTACATTATTTGTCTCATATTAAGGCCCTCCGTGGTAAAGTCATTTTCCATGTTTTCTTAATATCAGAATTGGAACCTTAACCAAATCTGAATTGGTCAAATATATTGTTCAGGTTTGGAGCTGCGAATGACTACCAGTACTAGATTGAAGACTTGTTTGTATAGTTTCACTTCACCAGGTGGCCCAATGTATCCTACTAGAGCTGTGCGTCATGCAGCCTGGGAAGCGCTAGACTACCTCTTCCCTGTAAGTGAAAGATAATTTACTTAGTACAGCGGTCCTAGCACTTTTGAATATATCATAAACTCATTGTATCTTGCATACAGGTTGGTAAGAAGCTGAGGCATCTCATAAGCTTGTTTTTCAGATTACTCTATCCTTGGTATTGGCCTTCGTCATGCTGGAATTTTGTAGTATCTTGCATCAAGGCAATAGTGTACACTATACTAGGATATGTGTTCTCCGCTTTTGACAAGTTCAGGAGACATAAGCAAGCATAAGTTAGAAAGTACATTGTATGAGCCTGTGGCTGACTCTGAAGATGTGAATGGTGTTCATTCTATGCTTATGCCAGCTCATCTTGTGTACATCTTGTTAAAATGTTATATGAGATGTGAACTTTGGTCATTTGTATGTTGTACCAAAGTGAATATTTGTATGGAATATATCAAGCTGCAGCTAGTTTTGTAGTTGTAGTGTGAGAGCTAAGTTCATATTTGTCAAACTCACAACCACTGGCAAATGTAAAACGGAAAAAAGCAATTGCAAACTGTGCCTGGATGCATTCTATCAATTTTTGCGAGCACCAAAAACGACTTGATAATAATTAGAGTATCATAATGATTTGAAAATAATTAGATATTAAAATTAGTTTAATTAAATTTGATTGATTGAACTTGACAGTTTTAATTAGAATTTAATAAACGCGTAATTGATATATCCTGCTTCACCTTATTTATTTCAAATGTACTCCGTTATTTTAACTAAATTCGTGAACTGACGATAAAATTGTAAAACAGTGACAAAACTGAAAAGAGTAGGGTTTCAGGAGGACGGATATGTGAAACAGGGAGACATGATCTTAAGTGTTGAATACTAATAATCAAATGGTGAGATTTGATTTAAAAAAATAACCATTAATCTCATCTAGGGTTTTTGATAAATCCAACAGCTCATAATATAGAAATCAACTTTAATCTCAATCGCAGATAAATATAATCCAACAAATCATTCCATCTCAACTAAACTCTATATTTATTTTTAATTTTGCTAAACTGAAAATACTAGAAAAGCAAAAGGGGTGCATTCACAAATTCTGAAGTTTGAAGGCGGGTTCAGATCCCATACAGCGTGCAGCCAATACAACGAGTTAAAACTATTTAGTTTTAACTCGTTATGAGTAAAACTACGTAGTTTTATCTAAATTTATAATTAACTTATTATTAATAAAATGACGTAGTTTTAATTATAAACAAATCAAAACGACGTAGTTTTATTAAAACCCAAATTTAAAACTTATGAACCTTTATAAAACGATGTAGTTATAAACTAGAATAATTAAAACGACATCACTTTATATTTTGGCTGCAAGATGTTGTACGCTGTACACGATCTTATTCCGTTTGAAGGCACCCTACTTTCTCCTCATTGGCTCCTTAAATATCACACAGATAGCTACCTAAAAAAATCGTGACCGTCGATTACACTAAATCTAAACAGTTTACAATCAATTCCTCAAATTCCATTTTCAAACTTCACGCTTAAAACCACACGCCTTACCCGGAGCAGAAAGCATTCATTCCCTCACTATCTCATTCAATTTCAACCTTCGAACTTACACCGATGGAGAAGAAAGGTGCCGGTGGCAGGAAGGGCGGAGGTCCTAAGAAGAAGTCAAGTATCCCGATCTTTAAAAGCAGGTCTCCAGTTCCCAGTCGGAAGAATCGGAAGATTTTTGATGAAAGGCCGATACGCTCAACGTGTAGGAAGCGGCGCTCCTGTCTACCTTGCTGCCGTTCTTGAGTATCTCGCAGCTGAGGTTCGTATTTGTCTTCGATTTCTTCATAAAATGTTGTTAAGAGTTGGGTTTTCTTAATGTGTATGGTTTGGTTTCAGGTTTTGGAGTTAGCTGGTAATGCAGCGAGGGACAACAAGAAGACAAGGATCATTCCTCGACATTTGCTGTTGGCAATTAGAAATGATGAGGAGTTGGGCAAGCTGCTGACTGGAGTGACAATTGCACATGGCGGTGTTCTGCCAAATATTAATCCTGTTCTGCTGCCTAAGAAGACTGCTACTTCCACTACTGCTGGGAAAGAACCTAAGTCTCCTGCTGGCAAATCCCCCAAGAAGGCTTGATACCAGAATGCTTATAATTTACAGCATTGAGCGCAACTATGAATTAGTTTCGGAGTTCAGATTACAATCAAATATCAGGCCAAAATTCACTTCAACACTTCAAAATCAAATTTCACTGACTTCGCTAACTGAGATTGCTTTCAAATATGTTTGTGCTGATCTGTAAGAAATGCATGGATGGTTAAGCATTATGCTCACAAGGATGCCTCTTTATACTAATTTGATGAACTCTCAACACACTAAGAGCATCTCCAATGGTAATATGTAAAGAGGGTATGTAAAATATATTATTATAATGTGTAATATGTTCCAATGTTATGTATAATGTGTGTGAATGTGGTAGAGATATGTATAATGTAGGCAAAAAGTTATAGAGAATGAGTTAAATTTGATGAGTGAGAAGATGATTATCTATAATTTTAGCTAACTAGACTAATTTAGATAACCCCATTGGAGTGGTGCTTTTCTATCATGTTCTTTATATTTTGATGTCACGTAGGACATTTTACATAACTAAGTTATTATACATAGTGCATTGGAGTTGCTCTAATTTCCTTTTTAGAATTGCTGTAAGGTAGGTGAATCTTATCTTTGTTAATGTGGTGAGTAAAAGAACTTGTTTCAACTTCCAAAGAGAATGTATTTGGTATGTATAGGTGGGGAAAGTATCATGTGGAACTCCCTCTTTTCATGGATCCATGGATCCCCCTTCATCACCGTTGATTGCATTTTTTGTGTGCACCAGATTGTGCCACGTGTTTGCATTTTTGAAATGGACATGTGAGTTGCACATGACAAATGCACACGTGAGTTGCACATGACAAATGCACACGTGAGTTGCACATGCTCATTAATGCGCTGGCACAATCTGGTGCGTTCAAAATGCAAACAGTAAATGCAATCAACGAATGCAAAGAGGGATCCATGGATCCATGAAAAGATGGGGGTTCCACATGATACTTTTCCTGTATAGGTGCACCTAAATCTACAGTGTATCAAGTTAAAACTAGTGACACCATAAAAATGAAAGATTTTCCGCTTCATCAAGCCTTGTCATAACTGTAGAGTGATTTTGGGAGGAGCTGCCCATTGGTCGATTTCGCACTTCACTTTTCAGCTTTTATTTGTCATATCCAAGATTCTTGACCTTGATAGCTATCAATAACATTTACCAAGAGCATCTGAAACAAAATAATGATTTGATTGTTATGAGCATTATGAAGTTTATATTACGTACTATTCTGTTAGAGAAATAAATTCAGGAGCTGTACAAAGTGATGAACTTGAGTTATAGAAAATTACAAAATGTTAACTAGCCACAGCCTCTCTAAAGCAACATAATTCACGGTCACTTTGGTTGCTCAGAGTTGGCATGTTCCACAAAAATTAACCTTCCGGCAACAATCTGCACCAAAAACAACATAAACTATTATCTGTAGAGACCCTTAATCATTATCATGAATTAGGAGCAAAACTCTCTTAAAGCTAAGTGAAAATAAAGAAAACAGTTCGGTGCTGCTATTTTGTACCTCGGCTTAGAAAGTACTCCGTATAAGGTTAGGTGTAAATAGAATATTTTAAAGTTTTTTTTGTTTGAATTTTTTGTGTTAATACAAATACAAAAGTCAAAATTCATGTTAAAGTTTCAACAGCTGATAATACAAACAACTAAAAAAATAAGTCATTAAAATCATCCATTGATATTCACCGGCTGAAGTTGCCCACATAACCATAGACAGAATATGAATCAAGGAACATAGAAGATATAGGACATTACCCTGCCATTCAAACCCTTGATAGCCTTGTGAGCTTCATCCTCAGACCCAAAAGTAACAAACCCGAACCCCTTAGGCCTCCTAGTCTCAGAATCCAGAATCAAACGAGCTATTACACAATATAACTCGACAAGTGAGACAAAAACCTCAAGACATCATACCAAATTCATAACAATCAGCCAGAGCCAAGTAATACAAAATACCTTCCTTAACTTGCCCAAATTTTGAAAACATCTTCGTCAGCTCCCATTTAGTCGTAAACGACGACAACCCTAAAACAATTTCAACAACCTAATCTAAACAATCAATACCAAAACAATCATTCAATTAAGACCAAAACTTACTGCTAACAAAGACCTGCGCGCCCAGCTTGCTCCCCATCTTCGCCTTCTCTCCGCTACCAATCCAAACGTTGTGATTCCCAGCACAAAATCCAACCCACACAATTGGGCCAGTGTTAATGTCTAAATAATTGTTGGGCTTTTATCTAGTCCATCCCATTTGTTGACGAACCGACGGCGTTTCGTCTACAAGCCCTACTGTGTCTCTTCTCGCTTTCCTTTTCGCCGGAGCACTGCAACCCAACACCGCCTTTGCCGCCCGGAGTTTCAAGGTATGCGTTTTCGTCTCGTCAATTATTCATATGTTTGTATAAATTTTTGTATGTATTTTGTTATGTTTTGATCTGTAAAATTCGATGCTGTTATATGAATTGGTGTTCGGCTCGATGCTTAATTTGTTTATGCAGTATGGTGAGAGTTAGTGTGCTTAATGATGCTCTTAAGAGCATGTACAATGCTGAAAAGAGGGGAAAGAGACAAGTCATGATCAGGCCGTCGTCGAAAGTTATTATCAAGTTTTTGATCGTTATGCAAAAACATGGTGAGAGTGAGATTACCTAAAAAAGATTGTTGTTGAGCTCAATGGAAGGCTCAACAAGTGTGGAGTCATCATTCCTCGGTTTGATGTTGGAGTTAAGGAAATCGAACCATGGACTGCTAAACTCTTGCCTTCACGTCAGGTTAGCAAATGCTGTCATGTAGCTTATTTTGAAAATAGTCATAAAACTCGAGGATATTGTTAGTAAGAAATCAGCTTGCGATTAGTCATAGTAACGTTATGTTACTCTATTTGTACAGTTTGGTTTCATTGTGCTGACAACATCAGCGGGTATCATGGATCACGAAGAGGCTAGAAGGAAGAATGTAGGAGGAAAAGTAATTGGCTTCTTCTATTAATAGATGTTGTCATAGTATTGTCAGTTCTTGTTCTGCTTCTGCTTCTGCCTTGCATAGTATGGTATTTTACTCTTTTTGAATGCCTAGAAGGTTTAAGTTTCACTCTTCTTTGTTTCTTCATGATGCTCTTACTATTGAACAAATGTGGATTTATAGATTCGATTTTGAAACAACCTCATCAGTTATGATTCCCTCTTCTAATTGACTTGTCAATAGGTTGGTATACCTTCTGTCACTCGTCGTGCTAGAAATAATTGTTGTTGATCTGTTTACGTATAGATTTCATTAGACCTTAAATTTCACTACAGAGTTACAAATGATACTCAAAGCTTGCAGTAGCTGATTTCAGCCGCAGTTAAACCAAGTAGGAAATGGATATCATCATCAAAGTCACTCCAAACTGATCACTGTATCTTACGCCAGTGACTTATTTGGATCCTTATCAAACTAAATTGAATTAAATTAGAAACTAAATAAAATTTATAAATAAAAGGGCAAATTGTCGGAAACCACCAATATATGTGGGTTTTTCCAGAAACAATCTTTATCTTTGGAAATTATAGATTCACACTCATATGTTTATGCAATTTGTCAGAAACCACCCATATGTTTAAATATAATCGAAATATTAATAAAAATGATAAAAAAACTTGAAAAAATACGAAAAAATACATAATTAATCAAAAAATTCATTAAAAAATATTTGATGCTGATAAAAATTTAAAACCATTAAAAAACATAAAAAAATACATATTTAATTAATTAACCAAATGGTAAATTTTACCGAAAATCATAAAAAGAAACTTTTAAAAACGCTAAAAAATACATATATAATTAAAAAATCATAAAAAACTTTGAAAAATAAGGATACTAAATAAAAAATAAAAATAAAATTGAAATGAAGTACAATACTTTTTATTCATATGTTATGTATAAAATGTGAAAACTAAATCTATACAAAAATACAATGTCTTACAAATTTATAAAATTTTGAAGTTTTTATTATTTTTATGGTGCCACTATTAATTATGGGTTACATGGTATCACATTTGTAATTTTTAAGACACCATATTTTGTATAAATTTAGTTTTCTCATTTATATCAAAATTATAACTTTGAATAGAAGATTTTTAATTTGCATGTGTAGTTATAATTATATTGAATAAATAATAGTGTGTTATACGGTTACACTTACTACATACGCCACATAGCGTATACAAATATAAATTTTGATAGATTTTTACATATAAAGCATAAAAACACATATTTTATTGTATATAAAGTAAAGTTTAAACACTCATTTTAAGACATTAAGATTTTTTTAAACTTTAAAGGAGCAATAATGGTTGCCGGTAATTTTTTGTAATTTTCAAGAAACCATATTTTGAATAAAATTAAATTCCTATTTATTACATATCATACAAATACATTTCAAATTTATATTTAGTTAATATCCTGATTTTTTAATTTTTTTAATGATTTTTGTTAATTAATTATGTATTTTTTCGTGTTTTTTTATAATTTTTATTAATATTTCGATTAAATTTCATAATATATGGGTGATTTCTGACAAATTGCATAAATATATGGGTGTGACTCTATAATTTCTAAAGATAAGGATGGTTTCTGGAATAAGGTGGTTTTTGGTAATTTACCCTAAATAAAATGAAGAGAAGTGTATGTACCAGTACAACCCAAAATCTAAGCAACCAATGCAATGAAATATGAAGATCAACTCTTTGTATACACAAACACTAAATAGAAGTACTAACTGAAAATCAAACTCAAACGTACAAAGCCAAGCCATCCCCAAAACGTCGTCGTTTTTCCAACTGCATCCTCAAATCATACTCCTGTAACGACCTTCCCAAGTCCATCATCTCATAGTCTCTCTTCCCCAACTGCAACTTCAAATCACTCTCCACGACGACCTTCCCATTCTCCCCCGGCGGCGTCAGATTCAAATTCAAATCCAATTCCAAACACACCCTCTTACTGTTCGACCTCATCAGCACCGGCGACACATCCACCGTCTTTTCCATTTCACCACTCAGCTTTCCGACAGCGGTGTCTCTGTGTCGTCTCATGTGTCCTCCAAGTGCTTGTCCTAGAGCGAATTCAACTCCGCAGATGGAGCATTTGTGGCTTCTAGGTCTGGGCTTGGTTTCAATGCTCTGTATCGACTGGTCGAGTTTAGGCTTCTTATGGCTCGCTCTGTGTCCACCTAAAGCTTGAAATGTCGTGAATGTCTTTCCGCATGTCTTGCAATCGAATGATTTTTCCTTCAACTCGCCGACTTTCGACAGCAGCATCAGACAGCTCGCCGCCGTCTCGTCCATCGTTGTCAACTCCGAAGACGTCGACGTTTCACACTTCGTTAAACTCATCTTCCTAAAACGGCGCGTTTTGACTCAATATAATCGTGGAAAATCCTTGAACAAACTCCGCTCTCGCTCTTGTTTTCTTATGAATGATCTCGCTCCGTTTTCTCTATTTATAAGTTCTCAAGTGGATGAGCATTGATATCTAAAATGACGTATTTGCCCACGTGGGATGTGGATTTAGATTGTTTTGAAGGGTAATTTGGTAAATCAGAGTCAATGCGTGAGCGCGTCTAGTTGAGCTAACTTAGCGAGCAGGGCAAAAGAAAACGTGTAACGCAAGTCGTGTTTTACGTCGGTTTCTCACATGATTTTTACACACACTACTAGTAGTCGCTTGTACGTACTATACGCTTCTGTTTTGACGTACAATGCATTTTCTTGGAAATTTCTCGTCATATCCATTCACAAATTATTCTTGCGTGAAGTCATTTATTTTCAGTCATTTTAGGAGTGTTACTATTTACTATCATTAATGAGGTTCATGTTTATCTAGTGTATCAACAATTATATTCGGATTCGGTGTTGCGCGTCTCAAAACGATGTTATTTTGACATTTTCACTATAAATTTATGTAGTTTTAGTTGTACTCTATATCAAATAATTTTTAATGCACTCGATCTAAATCCAACAATTATATAAACGTGGCTGGATGCCTGGATGGGGTGTGAGCAAACTGAGTGAGAAGTCATGCAGTGACATACGCATCTTTTAATCTGTTGTTGTTATTTATTGCCTCATTGCTTGTTGAGTTTGGTTACAAGATTACGCGGTTGCTCTTGTCCCTATCTGTATCATCTATATATCTTTAGTAAACTAAGTGGTGCGTCGCATCATGATGTGCTTGCCTTATCTAATAACGTCCAAAACACTTGTTCATCTTTCACACTTATTCACATACATATGTTGTACTTAGGATCCTTGTATCCATCTGTACGTAATTGTGTGTGTTTGGTTAGGTGACTTGTGTGATCACTGACCTAGCAAACACAAAAAGTCATCGTCAACAAATTGATCTCTACAGACTTCAGTTTCTACAGTCGACTTTAGGTGAACAAAACCATATCCTAAGTCATGACAATGTGTTCATTTTAAAAATCTATTTGTTTATGAAAGTATGCAATGTGTAACTGAGCTAAGTTAATAGAAAATGTAGCACGCGTTGATGAAGCTTCTCATCTTGAAATTAGGGTAAGCTAAGTCAACGTTGACCTTTGTTTATCAGGGTGCAAATGATCAGTTGGGCTGGGTCGGCTTGACCTTTAAACGAACTGTTTAAAATGTATCGGCCCTTTAATATTCATAGAGCCAGATTCAGTTTTGATATATAATACGTCGTCGCATTGGCTTACCTATCACTATCAGACAGCACAACAAACAAGATCATATATTAAAAGATGCAGCTGTCATTTCTCACAGACCAAAATGAGGATCTTGGTAACATTTATGATCATACGACACAACGTGGGAGCGTCACTCAGACTGCTTCAGCATATACTGATTACTACATAATTGTGAATTTTGTTCTTGTAAAAAAGTACAGCCTCTTGATCTACACAATAATATCAACACTTTCATGTTAAACATACTACAAGGAAATTAGTACACTAATCAGTATTTATCATATAGAGACAAAACAAGGAGAAGCTACAGACTTACGAGACACAATTCTTAAAAAACTAGCAGAACACTGAGCACAACTTTACTCTTCATACACATAAACCAACAATGGTGGTGTAATAACTGTCTTCTTCTTCTGTCAGATATCCATGCACTTCAGGGCTTGAATTGTAGTAATTGATGTATATAACTACTTTTTACATCTAAAACAGTTTTGTCCTAGCAGTAAAACAGCTAAAACTACTTCTTCGCTTGATCTTATACTTATTGGAATTCACTGTTGAAAAACTAAATGGCAGTAGAGTTGAGCATTGATGCCTTCAGCTTTCTGAGTATGTCTTTCCCTCTCATTAAGACCATCTGCTGCTGCTGCTGCTGCTTCTCTGCCTGTTGATCCATTTCAGTTCATTATTTCTTCCCACAAGTCAATGTAATGCAAGTTAACCTTTGTAAGGTGATTTAGACGATCGAAATGAATTGAAAATGGCATTTAGCAAATATTACTTGAAAAACAGGACTAAAAGAGACTGGTTACCTATTAGCATTGTAAGAGGAAGATCTCTTCAAGTTGTGGAATTCATTAGTTTTAGTCTGTAACATACTCCCACTGAAGTACTCCTTGTCTTCCAGGGTTGCCCTTTCAAGCCTACGAATATGATCACACTCCATCCCTTTTTTCTCAGCCTGACCATATCCATCTCCTGCTGCAACACCTGAAGCTTTTCCACCTCTATAATCTGAGATCAGCCTCATCCCATGATCCTTTACAGCTGAAGCACCACAATTTCTGAATGAGAATGACCCACAACTAATCAAATGCATCAGGACTGAGGATGCTTTCAGTCTCCCATTCTGGGACTCACTGCCAGCTCCTTTACAAGCATCCTTACTTGTGTTACCTAAGCCAGCTGATATTATCTGCTTGTCAGCTAATATTAAGGATTCCAAAGTCTCTGGACTTGAATCCACTGGTGGTGGTGAGCCTGACCCTGATCCCTCAAGCACAACATTTTGATTCTCAACCTTGATTTCAGCTGCAACTCTACTCCCTCGCTTCCTGTCTTCAGTTTGAGTTGAGGCATGCATGGCTGCCCTCCAAGCCAAAGAATCTTCTGGAGAGCTTTTCACAGCTGAGTTGACAATTTCACCTGAATAAATGTGGTTTGTTGGTGGGTCATTGTCGCTGCTGTCGGGGATGAGTAGAATCTCAGATCCTTTGAGAACATAGTCCAAGCCGTGAACAGGGTGGATGTAATCATCTTCAGACAAATCTTGCCATACAAATCCATTCTTATAACTCCTGTTCCACATAATGTTAGCAGTCAGCAGCATGCAAAAGTTTCTTCAAAAATGTTAAGAAGCAAAAAGTTGAAGACTACAACTTAATGCACCTCTTGGAGGACCATGAGTACATGCTTGGCATGCCTGTTCCACGAAGCAAATTCAAGCGGCTGATTACATCTAAACAACAGCAAGAACAATAACAACAACAAGGATGAGTTTGACTGATATGAAATCAAACAAGTGCAGGCTAATGAAAATGTTAGTATCTTGCCTTTGAGGTAGAGACCATCAGGACATGACAAAGGGACTTCCATGAAATGTGGATGCTCAAGATGCCCATTTCTTGACAAATAGTAAACAACAGACACCACCTTCTTCTTCCTAGGCTCACTCCACACTCTGGTCCTTTCAGGGCTGGCTTGAGTACCCTTCCATCTATTTGATGAGCTGTGCAGAACTTGCTCCGTTCTTGGAAACCCATCTCCCATTTTTTCAATTAAGAGAGAAATGCAGAGCAGAATCTGTTAGGACTCTTTCAGTGGCCCTTGTCATTAGGACAGACTTGGTGCATGAAAGAAAGAGGACTTTCAGATTGGTCTTGGTCATAGAGCGCATTCAGGCAGATTTGAGAAATTGTCGTCTAGCGGGCATTTCGGGGCATTGTGGCTGGGCAATGACCTTGGAACTCAGTGGGACAGCTCATGACAGCTCAAAGGGTCTTAGAGGAGCAGCATTGGTGATCCAAGGCAGCTCAGTAGCTCACTTGGCAGCTGGTGCAAAGTTGTGGGCAGATTGGGTGCATTTTGGAGGACTAGACTTTGGAGAATCTGTTCGGGGGAGCTTGGATGGACTTGGGGCAGCTGGACCAGCTGGATGGGAAGCTCAAGAAGCTCAGCTAATCACTTGGGTCAGTTGGAGGAGCTGGAGTAGTGGGCTCAGCTCACTAGCTAAAGTGGCAGCTAGTGTTCTAGCTAGAAGGCAGCTAGTTGGGCAGCTCGGTAGTTTGAGCTTGGTGGCTGATATTATCATGAGACCAAATGGAGGACGACCTTGGGTTATCAAGACTCATATGTATGTGACATATGAGAGTATGGTCGTGATCTTGGGCAGCCTTATAAGGCATGATCAGCATGTGGATAAGGAAGTTACTCTTGAGGAGTTTCCTTATCCACTTGGAGGGATTAGTTAGGGTTTTTCATTTGATTTTCAAATGTAACGTCTCCTACCTGTTGGAGACTTGAAACATCCTTAAATATGTTGTAAACCCAGGTTTTTATTATCAAGGAATGAATAAAGAAAGTTTGTGTAGAATTGTAGTGTATGGTAGGAGTAGAAGTAGATTAACTCGGGGGCCTTATTCCATCTCGATACAAGGGTGGAATCCAGGCATTATTGCCTATTGTATCATCTGGTTTTTAGTAGTTTAGAGGGTTAGTAGCAGGTTAGGAAGAAGGTTCCTAACATTTGGTATGCAGAGCAGTTCGATCCTAGGTAATACGTTATGCAATTCCGCTGCAAATAAGGAGAACAAGGTTGCTGTCCATGGAGGGGGCAATCTGAATTTTCCAGATGAGAAGATGACCAACACAAGTTCCAAACCTGATTTTGTTGAGAAGATTCACTCCACATGTCAAGGGATATCAGATGTGATTGCTGAGTGCAAAGCCTTGGTGAGAGAGGTTGCAAAATCACGAGGAATTGATCTTGGGGAGGAAGAAGTTGCTGCTGTACAATCTGCAGAAAAATCAGCAACACTTCCTGTTGTTGGAGGCCATCAAAAGGATGCTTTCAGTGTTGAAAAGGAGTCTCTTGATGTCCCAGAAGTACCAGCAACATCCAGTGCATCATCAGATTTGAAGGATGAGGAGTTACCGGCAGTTACACCGAAGAAGAACAATCTGATTGTTCTGAATTCTGGTGAGAAGGTTTTGGGTGATTCCAACACCTTGCTGGTGTCAAAAGGAGTCCTTGAAGATGCCACAAACATGGAGGAGAAGCCTGAAGCAGTTGCTGCAAACAACCAGACGAAATTCAGTAAGGAAACGGTTAGGTATACAATTGTTTTTGAATCTGGATTTTGGAAAAGTTGTGTGTTGGATGATTGTGTTTCAGGGGGTTGTTCTCGAATCAAAAGAGGACACTCTAGTGTGTTGGAACAGGTTGTTAGAGGCCATTCATTAGAGGAACAGATGGGTACGTTGCAAACAGCGTGTATGCAGAACGGTTCGGGAAAGGCAGCGCATTACCAAAGTGCTGGAAACTCTTTTGTGCAGATTTTGCAATCTGTACAAGAAAGTATTCAGCGCTGATGTTGTGAAGGGATTAAGGTGCACTGATGAGGATTCAAGGTGCATTTCAGAACGTGATAAAGGAAGACAGTTGGCATGATGGACACCTTGTGGCCGTGCGGAAAGGAAGCACAAGGAGCTGTCGTCTTTCATGCCGTGATGAGTGACATGCACGCCGAATCTGAGGGATTGAGATGGTTTATACCAAATTAATATCAGTGGGAAAAGAAGCACCAAAGGGCTTTCTCAGAGGCTGCTGCAACTTTGGTTGCTAAGGACAAAGGGTATGACCTTGTTTTCGGTTTATACATTATGCTTAATGTGTTATGTTATGTGCATGTTTCCGCTTAGAGGATTCTATCACCCTGACTATGGTGGATGGAATGAAGATGTTACTATGCCGTTTGACCCTGGTGGAGGTCAGATTGTTGATGTTCAGAATAGAGGAGTACCAAAGACCGAGCAAAAAGAGGGATTTATGCGAGGAACGATGTCCGACCTTGAGGACAAGGTCGATTTTCAGGAGGGAGTAATGTTAGGACTCTTTCAGTGCCCTTGTCATTAGGACAGACTTGGTGCATGAAAGAAAGAGGACTTTCAGATTGGTCTTGGTTCATAGAGCGCATTCAGGCAGATTTGAGAAATTGTCGTCTAGCGGGCATTTCGGGGCATTGTGGCTGGGCAATGACCTTGGAACTCAGTGGGACAGCTCATGACAGCTCAAAGGGTCTTAGAGGAGCAGCATTGGTGATCCAAGGCAGCTCAGTAGCTCACTTGGCAGCTGGTGCAAAGTTGTGGGCAGATTGGGTGCATTTTGGAGGACTAGACTTTGGAGAATCTGTTCGGGGGAGCTTGATGGACTTGGGGCAGCTGGACCAGCTGGATGGGAAGCTCAAGAAGCTCAGCTAATCACTTGGGTCAGTTGGAGGAGCTGGAGGTAGTGGGCTCAGCTCACTAGCTAAAGTGCAGCTAGTGTTCTAGCTAGAAGGCAGCTTAGTTGGGCAGCTCGGTAGTTTGAGCTTGGTGGCTGATATTATCATGAGACCAAATGGAGGACGACCTTGGGGTTATCAAGACTCATATGTATGTGACATATGAGAGTATGGTCGTGATCTTGGGCAGCCTTATAAGGCATGATCAGCATGTGGATAAGGAAGTTACTCTTGAGGAGTTTCCTTATCCACTTGGAGGGAGTAGTTAGGGTTTTTCATTTGATTTTCAAATGTAACGTCTCCTACCTGTTGGAGACTGGAAACAACCTTAAATATGTTGTAAACCCAGGTTTTTATTATCAAGGAATGAATAAAGAAAGTTTGTAGAATTGTAGTGTATGGTAGGAGTTAGAAGTAGATTAACTCGGGGGCCTTATTCCATCCCGATACAAGGGTGGAATCCAGGCATTGTTGCCTATTGTATCATCTGGTTTTTAGTAGTTTAGAGGGTTAGTAGCAGGTTAGGAAGAAGGTTCCTAACAGAATCTTTAGATGAACAGAAGAGATTTCGTGATAGCGATGGGGGGGACTGAGTATGGTGTTATTTTTGGTGAATTTATGAAGAAGGGATGGAAGTGTGAAACGGAGTAGAGAGGTAAGGACGATGATGCTGCGGACAACAGCTACTAAACAAAACGAAACCGGAACACAAGCGAGCTGATTTGACTTGCTAAACTCCATAAATGACAAACAAGGAGCTTTAAACGACGCCGTGACATCAACTTCAGATGACATTACTGTGTTGTTTTCGAGATGAAAAGGACCAAAACGAAGTTGTCAGTATTCACACACACATAGTAATTAGAGATTAACTTGACTTGAGTATTTTTGTGGACTAATGGTGCTTCAAGTCAAACATTGTGAACCAAACTTTGACAATGACGCGCCTAACGCGAGAAACGAGATTGAACCGGAATCCCAGAGGAGATATCAATACAATATGGTACGTACAACACAACAACCTCAGTTAGATGGTCGTCTGTTTCTACTTTTTATACGCATTAAGACAGTACTAATAAAGACATTTGCTTTAAGATACTCAAATGGATCATGGATACGAGACTAGGAGTTAAAACTACTACTCCCTTCGTCCCATTATTAATGTCCCATTTCCTTTTTGGGTGTCCCAAAATCATCTCTCCATTTCTAAAACTTACCATAAATGAACATGTCTTCTTTAGTTTTCCACCACATATTTCTCCTCTCTCTTCCTTTTTCACCACTTATTATCTATCAAATCACTTTTTTTTCTCTTTCCTTACCACACAACTATCTTTTTTAATTATTTTTTTCTTTCATTCCTTAAAAACCGTGCAAAGAACTAAATGAGACATAAATTATGGGACGGAGGGAGTATTATGCAGCATATTGGGAGATATACTTAAAATCAAATATAAAGCAGCATGCAAATCACCAGTGGATGAGCTAGATAGTACATGTACCGATTGATAGGAGCGTAGGGTCAATCTCAACACCAACTGGATCATCTGAAACAGTCAGTGGAAAGGCACTATTATAAGAAGACGAGAAAGATGATACGATTAGGAGGGGACCAAAAACTTACCATGTACTGTAGTAACACTGAACAGAATACTACTCAGTACCAAAGTGTTGTTCCATTTTCCATCAACAAGGGCCAATCATCAATACCTACCTAAGAAGAAATCGATATGTTTTTCACCGGCCTTTAGACAAAACTATATACTCCCTCTGTCCCGCTAAGTTTGTCCACTTTCCTTTTTTAGCGTCCCCTAATGTTTGTCCACTTTCCTTTATTCTCCACCACACATTTTATTTTTTCACTCATTTACTTATTATTCATTTATTCTCAACCACACATTTTATACCTTCTTTCTATCTTAATTTGCGTGCAAATGATGCTTTTGGACAAACTCACCGGGACGGAGGGAGTAATGCTTAACAAAAAGCAAATATTCATAATTACATTATATCCACGATGATATCCTCAGCATCCACATCTAATGGCGGCTCAATCTCTGCATCATCCTGATCAGATGCAGCTGTTATTCTATCTTGATCAGACGGTTGACTAGAGTCCTTTTTCTGTCTCTTGAACCTCTTTGAGGCGGCGGGGTTTTCTCCGTCAAAGTCCTCTTCCACTCTTTCTCTGTGCAAGTACACCCATATTTTCCTATCATTCTCGTAACGCACACAAGGATCATGTTCATAATGCAAACGATCTAGAGCTCCACTCACTGTTTGATTCAACTGGGAGTCTGAGACATCTTCTACTATGTATTGAGAATCTCTCATCAAAGTACAGATATCTGACCTGGTCCCAACACATCCAGGTAAACGGGCAGCTGCATCTCTTGCCAAGCACAGGATAGAAACATGAGGAGGGCGATCAGGTTTCAGCAAGACATGTTCTCGGGGTTTAGAAGTTGGCTTACTGCTGCACCGCCTTAATGGAGCCACCATGGACTTGGATCCATCAGTTGCAGTGTATGCAAAGGCCCTGTCAGGGATTGAGTACCTCAGCGCTTCTTCCTGACGGAAATAATCTCTAACTTCTTCAGAACTTGGATGAAACGTACAAGAACTCCTCTGTACTCTCTGATCTCCAAACCTATTAATTTCCTCCAATTTTGATTGAAACAATGAATCCGGTGGGGCAGGAAGATTTCCTAATTGCTTATGAAATTCTCGACTACTTACCAGCCAGTTTGCAAATGAATCAACCAGCTTCACCAAAATGTTACGTGGGATTCCCCATGCATCAGGTGAAGTCACCTCCTCGGGGGTTTCTTGATCTGATGAGGAGCTTTGAGAAATTGGACCTATCCAATACCAGCTCCTTATGGACTTTCTATAAGAAGCTAATGGTTTCCAATCTTTGGCTCCCAAAGGTGCCTTCTTCGAAGAAAATATCTTCAAAACTCCTCTCACCAAGTCTTGTAATGGTTCTTCAGTCTCAAGAATACAAGGGTCTCCAGGGTTTGATCTTATCCGGTTGACAATCTCTTGAATAGTATGGGAAGGCAAATTTGCATGCACCTGTGAAAAATAGAGACTATCATTTTCCTGGTTTTCAATGCCACCGGTCTTCTGTATGCTCTCTTCCAAAGGCTGGCTAATAACTAGTTGATTCTCTGATTGGCGAGTAGTCATTATAACGCGAACAGCAGAAAGCAAATGAACTACTGAAAATGGTAAACCAGTATGAACCGTTGGTGTGATTAAAGAAAGCCGATTTTTTGCCACTTTGGCTTCCAACTCCAGATTGGTGATTTCCACTCTAGTGCAAGGAGTATCAGATGCTCCCAAATCATGAGACCCTGCATATTCTGCATCCTGTTCTAGTAGTGGGGTCTGCAGTGGTTCTGAGTGCTGATCATATTCGTATTCTGGCTCCATAGAGATGCCATTTTTCCTACTTTTCCGCTTACTTGAAGCCCGACTACACCCCGGGGAGGCATTGATTGTATTTGCACGTTCATCATTGGCAAATAGTTTGTTTCTTCGCTTTTTTGCTGATCGTAGGCCAATTTGTTTCTTAAGCAAAAAATCAGCTTTGGCAGAGTGAAGGTCACTATCATCACACTCATTCAAATGATTCGACAGACTGGGAGATGGATCACGCTCGGATTCTGCATTTTGTCTCATATAAAAAGGGTACGACTTCGGCGCGATAGACCTTTCACCAAGTTCACCTAACAAAAATTTGGCATTTTTAAGACCAAGGTATCCTGAATTGGATTCACAACCACCATTATAAGTGGACTTCTTGTTCAGCGTTGGAATCCTTTCATCGTTAATGTGTTTAGATGAGTCTGATTCTGCTTCATCACTCTGGGATATACTTCTGATACCTCTTAATGCTGTCATGTCTGGTTCTCCATTTTGAACACAAATGCTTCCCAGATATTTCGGAGGATGGACCCTGTCATTTGACAATGACACTGCAGCTTCGTATTTCATATCTAAATCCAATATATTATGTATCATTTGTGGTCTCTTTGTCCGAGTCTCCCATATGTCTTGACTGAATCGGCCCTCTGTGAAAGCCTCTTGTTGACTATTACTTTGCCAGTAAAGGTCGGAAGGATCTGTTATGCCACTTGGAGTACCTATGACAACTGATCCAGGAGTTTGTTTTTTACCTTTTCCACATGTCTTGTGATCATTCGTACACTCATTATTATTTCCAATAATTGTCATTTTCTTACCGAAATAATGAGATGTTCCGCTACCAGATGGCTCAGAGGTCAGCGCTGTTATATCTGATAACTGATTCACCTGACAACAATCACCATTCACAATGAAATCGTTGAACATTAGAGGAAAGCTTTTAAATTTTTGACTTCTTGATTCATCTTCTCCCACATATCCACGCCTCTTTCTTAATTCAGAAATGTCAGATACATATTTAATAGAGCCATTGTTATCCCTCTGCATAAGGGCATTGAACATCGCTTGATCAGCCTCTTTCCTCTGTTTTACAGAAGGATTCATGTCACCATTTGCTTTATCATGTTTGGGAGATGCTGAAGATGAGAAATACTGCACATACGGAGGGTAGCCTGCTGTTTGTCTTGCAGGGTGTAACGGTTTAGCCTGTTTAAGCAGAGCTTTAGGATTATTATGTTTCTGACTCAAATGTTCAAAAGCTGTTTGGTAATCAAGTTGAGAAGCTTTTTTATGTCTCACTCTAGTTTCCACCAGAGTCCGTGACCATATATCCTCATCAGGATCATCTCTTCCTGAAGAAAATCCATCTAAACCAAAATCAACTGTCTTCTCATACGACGAGGCTTTCTGGCTTCTAAAAATGTTCAATTTCAGCAATTTCTCTTCAATGTTGTGACCCTGACACCTTATCCACAAATCTCTTATTTGATGCATCTTACTAACCATATTATTATGATGATTTCTTAACTGATGGTAATAGTGGCACTTCCGCAACATATTCAAACCCTGTCGATACAATGCAACACGTGGTTCACACAACCCGCCCTTCATCATATCAAACAGCCTGTGAACTGGATTCCCAAAATGAAAATCATCACCAGATAAAAGCTCTTTTAAAGTCCACATAAAGGTCGCCTTATCCATGTCTGGCAAATACCTTGCAAGTTCAAGCCTATCCACTTCACTCAAGCATTCATTCCAAACGTCTAATGACAGGACATTCCTCAGGTCAGGAAGATCATACAATTCCAAGGGGATGCTGCAAGTTTTGTCCCCTACAAGGCAAAATTCAACCCCAACGTCACCCAATTCTAGCAAATCAATTTCATCGGGTTCAGCTCCTGAGTCAACCTCATCAAGCCCTTCCTCCGTATGGCACTCCTCAGTTACAAAAGGAGGATTATCTTCAGCTTCTGCACAAAATACATTCCCCCCTCCAGATTTAACATGATCACTTATGATTGCATCATGCTTCTCTTCTTCCGCCGCCATCACCACCAAACTAAAGTTTTAAAAAGAAAGAAAGGCAATCAGCTCCAGATCATTATACTGCACTGGAAAAGTTCCAATGCAACGAGATCAAATCCGAACCCTAACCTACTAAAGCCCAAACGTACAAACCAAATCAGATTTGTATACATACACAATTCTCAATTCCAACACAAACAATGCAAACAACAAAATCAACCATAAACTATACATTAGACAAAAGGCTTGTAAAGCATACCTGACAATTCAACCAAATAGCAACACCAGCAAACTAAATCAAAAGTGAATACCCTCAACGACTCCGCCTAACGTAATCAAACTAAAGTCGCAGCCGTACACACCTCCGAAACCCTAAAATTCAATAAAACAACGCGGAGTGCGATCAGTCATCAATAATTTTCAAAACTCGAAAATCACATGAAAATAAAAATCAAGATCGCGGACCTCCAATCGCCTCCAGTGAAACCCTAGATATAATCGAGAAGCGGTTAATTCGATATGTACCCGAATAGGAAGTAAGCAGCGGAACGTTGAGGAAGAGAAGAATGACGTGGAAGGAAAGTAGCCGTCGGATGAGGAGATGAAAATACGGACGAGTGAGTGGAAAAGAAATGTACGAAGAAGATAAAAGGAAGCATGATAGCGAAAGAGAGAACCGAGTTAGGGTTTTCGGAGCTGGTCGCGACTCAGAGGAAGGTAACTGAGTCAAAGACCGAGTCACATTTCCCGGTAAAGCTACCTAAACCCACAATAGCGGATAACTGAAGATCAATAAAACGCCGTCGTTTCGACGACCCAATATGATTGGGCTTGGATACGAAAGCCCAATTAGGGCCATAAATTGGAATGCCGAATTGGATGCTTTGAAACAACAGACTGAGACACTGACAGTGACAGGCACATGAATCGTCATAAATGATGAGTTGTGTAATTTGTAAAAGGTTGAGAATGAAGAGAAAAGAGACAGTGCAACTGTTAGTACGAGAGTGTTTATTACTCATCAGACAATAGAGATGTTCCTTCAATTCCTTGATACATTCAACACTCTTGAATATGAATACTTAACAACAAAGGACACAGTGACATACAGACCAACCCCTAGCTAGTTTAGCATTATGTCACACCACGTACGCTGCAGGACTTAGTGGATGCGTTAGTTAGTACGATGATGTTGAGTCGGCTTGGCTACTTGTTCGGGTTGAGATTGGTGGATTTGAGCGGGAAGAGATCAAGGGTCTTCAAGGGTGCCTGTGCAATGCTGATATTAGGACTTAACTTTTCTGCCAGTAGTAACCGTTCAGGAATGATCTCTGAATCCCAGTCATTATGGTCGGTTGAGGAGCTATGGAGTTCTCTTGAAGTCTAGCTCCTTCTGATCTTCGTCCCTTGACCATGCAAGAAAACAAACCAACTTAGAACAGAAGCATTTACACCTTTTACAGTTTTTTATATAATTCATAATGAAAGTCGATAAAAAGACGTTCTTAGCACTGTAATCTGGAAATACCTGATGAAAAGGTGAAAGTGCAGCTGGGAGAACAGAGTTGTGATACCAACAGGGCTGCAGCTGGTGTAAGCTGAGTTGGAGTGGTTTCTGGTTTTGCATGAGCTTTCTTCGCAGCTTTTGGCGTTCTCTAGCCTTATGGTTTTGAAACCAATAAAATACATTCTTACCTTCAATCTTACCATAGAACGAAAGATGTGCTGTGATTTGTTGTATCTGTAATGCATTTGGTGTTTTGATGCCCCCTTTGTTGTAAAGCTCTTCTAGAATCATCACCTGTTCTTGGGTTGGACACCATCTCGATGATGAAGATGTTGCCATTATCTCTCTTTATTCTTCTGCTTCCGCTTCCACTTGGTTTTTTATGGTTGTCTTTCTGTTGCTTGATGAGGATCTGCGAATGGTATGAGTTATAAATAAACAAGCTAATATCAGTAGATAGGGATCCACATGAATGACTTTCTAGCTAGTTGGTTGATTGCATGGACATTATCAATGACTTGTTTGCATCATAACACCTTGAAGCCGATTGATCCCTGACAAGCTTTCAGTGAGAAGAAACAGTGCTTATACTAGCCGCATTAACTTCACATATATGGACAAAGGGAATTGTACAGAAATATGTCCAGTATCATTTCCTCATCATCAGTAATTCAGTCAGTACCATTGTTTTATAAGCATTGGGTTATGACTGGACTTTCAAATCAAACAAACAGATAAATGCTCTATAACTTGTATATACATGCTGCATTCGTCAAAAAAATCACCTTAGCAGATAAATCAGTCAAATCGTTTTTTAAGAATAAAAAAGATCAGTGCTGAATGAGCCACCTAGAAGGGAAGTACCTGCGTAAATTCCATTGCAGTCAAGCTCTAGATCTGTGTATAAGCTAGATATGTTGCTCCATGCTCCTATAACCCACTGGGTCTGTATTAAGGCCACAAAGGTTCAAATTTACTCCATAAATGCTGGCTCTGCGAACTTTGAACCTCAATGCTAGTAACTGAGACTGGCAAAGGGGAACAGTTAGAATTAATTGATAGACATTCATTAGATAAACATAAACACAAAGCACTGCCAATTTGCAGAATCAAGTACATTCTTAATGTCGATAACTACGTTCCAGATTTGTATGTGCTTACTATTTCATTACATCAAGCTACTTAGCAAGCTAGCTCCCTCTTCTCATTGACTACAGCAGTTTCTTACGACATTTACCAGGTTTTATTTTCAAACTAGTGAACGGTGATACAGACATACAGTAAAATGTCAGTCATTAGCTATTTGGCATAGTAATTGAGCTATTCAATTTTCACTGGTGGCTTGCAGCTAGTTATGTGCACTAAGCAATGCTTATTTTATATGGTTCTAACAGGTTGGTCTCAGCTTCAGTTCCTGATGAGCATTGATAAAATCAAGACCTAAACAATGCATCTGGAAAGAGCGCACGGACAGATGTGTAAAAAATACTGAATTGAAGTTGTTTGGTCAAGGTTTAGGATGCTTGTACCTTAATCTCATGTTGCTTAGCTTTGCTGGAAACTTGATACAGAAACTCCGTCAGACAGACCAACAACAACAAAATGTCAAAAATTCAGAAAGCCACCAACCAAACTTATTCTGTAGCTTTTATGTACGCCTATGCTGTCTATGAAAACTATATCATATCAGACTCCTAAAGGGACAACTATTGCATATCAAACTTCAACAATGACTACATGAGAATCAATATAAATTATTCATGCAAATATTTAAAATTAAGCGATACTGAGGTCGTATTATGCGAGAAACCAACATAACTGTCTTTGAAACCACTCTATGTCTACATGAAGCTATTTTCTGTAAGAATACATGTATCTATCAAATGTAGATAGATATTGAGACTGCCCACAAGCTTCATCTTTTGTCATTTGAGCAACAAAATCTATATTAAAGTATTATTCAACAAACACGGATTGTTAGTGTATATAAAGAACCTGGAAATTTCAGAAATTACAAATCAGACAACAGCTTCAGCTAATATACCTCCACAGTTCCATACCCAGGAATCAAAATGGCTGTTCTAAGCATTCGTTTTCCGCTATTATTATCCATAATAATGACGTGCTTCATCTTCTCTGAGGGAGCATCAACTACGTATAAGGGCATTACCAGGCATTATAAGTTCAATGTATGCTATTACAGGCTAAGTGTGTCAAGACTTGAGTATTCATATTGCATATATTATATTGTATTGATTTTATGTTTTTGTCTTCCTAGGTTCAATTGCAAAATGTTACAAGATTATGCCACACCAAGAGCATTGTGACGGTAAATGGTCAGTTTCCAGGTCCTCGAATTGTAGCAAGAGAAGGTGACAATGTTCTTATCAAAGTGGTTAATCATGTTCCAAACAACATCTCCATTCACTGGTATATTGACTAAACTGCTTAAAAATCAATACTAAGTAGCATGTTGCGACTTATGCATATACTAGAACGGCAAAAATAATACTATTGATACCTGTTTTCGTCCACCAGGCATGGCATACGACAGCTGAGAAGTGCGTGGGCAGATGGACCAGCATACATAACCCAGTGCCCAATACAGACAGGACAGAGTTATGTGTACAATTTCACCATTGTAGGCCAGAGGGGAACTCTCTGGTGGCATGCACATATCTCATGGCTAAGATCAACTCTGTATGGACCAATTATCATCCTCCCAAAGCGTGATGTCCCGTATCCGTTTGTCAAGCCTCACAGAGAGGTCCCAATAATCTTCGGTAAGTATCTGAATCATAAACCTAAGTATTATTACCTATACAAAATTCATCTCACACAAGATATCAAATTGCAATATGCAGGAGAGTGGTGGAATGTAGATACTGAGGCAGTGATCACACAAGCTCAGCAAACAGGTGGGGGGCCTAATGTATCTGATGCCTACACAATGAACGGACTTCCTGGCCCATTCTATAACTGTTCTGCTAAAGGTGATGCCTGGTCATTTAGGTCTCATACATTGAAGTGGCATTATAAAACAGTCAAAGATATTTGCTAACGTATAATGAATTACCTATGTACTTGCAGATACATTCAAGCTCAGGGTAAAACCAGGGAAGACCTACCTGCTCCGTCTAATCAACGCTGCACTCAATGACGAGCTATTCTTCAGCATTGCAAATCACAGCATGACTGTTGTTGATGCAGACGCAGTGTATGTTAAGCCTTTCACCACTGAAACACTGCTGATAGCACCTGGGCAGACCACAAATGTCCTTCTCAAGACCAAACCTGTTACACCAAATGCCAACTTTTACATGATTGCTAGGCCTTATGTTACCGGCCTAGGCACTTTTGATAACTCATCAGTGGCTGGAATTCTCGAATATGAATCTTCTGGCAGTTTGAAGACACTTCCAATCTTTAAACCAGACTTGCCTGCTCTTAATGACACTTCCTTCGCAGCCAACTTTTGTAGCAAGATGAGGAGCTTAGCAAGCTCTGAGTTTCCTGCCAATGTTCCTCAAACTGTTGATCGCCAATTCTTCTTTACAGTTGGCCTTGGTACAAGTCCGTGCCAGAAGAACCAGACCTGCCAAGGACCAAATGGAACAAGATTTGCAGCCTCAGTAAACAATGTATCCTTCACTATGCCCACAACAGCCCTGCTGCAAGCCAACTTCCTTCAACACTCAAATGGTGTTTTCACAACAGATTTCCCAACAAATCCCATAACTCCATTTAACTACACAGGCACATCGCCAAATAACACAATGGTTACCAATGCGACAAAAGTGGTTGTTCTAAAATACAACACGACCGTTGAGCTAATCATGCAGGACACTAGCATTCTCGGAGCTGAAAGTCACCCACTTCACCTTCATGGCTTCAACTTCTTCGTAGTCGGACAAGGGTTCGGGAACTTCAACCCAAACAACGACCCGAAGAAATTCAATCTCATTGATCCCGTCGAAAGGAACACTATAGGTGTCCCCGCTGGCGGTTGGGCTGCCATTAGGTTCCGAGCCGACAATCCTGGTCAGTACACATATAACCTCTTAGTTATACCATCCATCAAAATACCTTTACAAAAACAATACAAAATCCTTATCAAATAATTGCTAATAACCCGGTAAGTTGCTTTACTGCAGGTGTATGGTTCATGCATTGTCACTTGGAAATACACACAAGCTGGGGTCTAAGAATGGCTTGGGTCGTACAAAATGGAAAACTTCCGCATGAGAAACTACTTCCTCCTCCAGCAGATCTCCCCAAATGCTAATACACCTGCACCTGGGCATCATTTACTTTATTTATCTTTCCAATTTCCCAGTCCTTATTTCCAGCAAATGAATTTGAGTGAAAATAAAGAGCCTATCTGTATCATTCCATTCCATGTTTTCAACTAATGAATTTCATACAACATTATCAACTATGCTTCGTGATCATAATGAGATATTGTATCCCCAAATCTGAAAAACATAACACGAATCAGATAAAAACTATTGGCTTCGAAAAAAACTCAGACCTGATTATTGACGATTTTTGGATTTCGGTTCTTTGACCTAATTGTGAACGCTTGGGCTGAAACTGGTTAACAAAATCCTAAATTCGAACCCGAATCTCTCAAGCACGTCTGACCGACTTCAATGTATGCTTTGCTGAGGAGATGGCGACGCCGGCGTCGACTCCTCCAGTTATCTAATGTTGTTATTGGGCCCACCATCCTTTGTGCAAAAGCTTGACTTCATTTTAAATAATTTGATTTAATATTGATATCATTTGGACCAAAACAGAAAGTCTTCTAAGGTCATATGTCCTTGTATATGCTACGAGTGTCCGTAAATCTAGTAATGTTGCAGGTGTTCTGGCGAGTGGGTGCGAGTGCGATTAATTAGCGTAGGCTTTTCAAACTTTAAACAAAGAACTTGAATTGAATCAAACAAATGTGGACATTAATCATTGATTAAGTATTGATCTTTAAGTAGATTAGGAATGACACAAGCTGGAGCATGTCTAGTTTCATGTCTCAATTATGGCCTTATTCCCTTCAGCTGCAAGTGCTGGATTTAAGGATTTTAAATGTCTCAGCAATAATGGCACAGTTGAAACTTTTACCTTATAAAAGCGTCCCTTAAATAATTGCACAGGCACACAGACAGACATACAACGTAACATGCGACAAGATAAAAGAAAGACCACAAATCATTTTAGTAGCGTGTTTTATGACATACATACTGTGACACGACCAGGTAGATTACTTGGAATTTGCTTGCATACATAATCCATAACTAGCTGAGTTGAGTGAGCCAGCTAGCTAGCTAGCTAATTGACTGGAGTGACCGATGAGGACACCCCACCAAAACCACCACAACAGATTCTCACAGCAATAGAAGCTGCAGTTTTGAATATGCTGTGCACCACCCTTTTAATGACCTGTCCGCGGCGCGGTGGAATACGCATTGGGACGCCATCACGAACAATGTCATGTGGTGCAACCACTGCAAATGAACCATTAGTAGTAGCCATAAGAAAGTCAATGTTGAGCGTGATGTTGAACTAATCAATCCAAAGTCTGAATTCGGTATGAGCGAGACACTGCAATAGATAGATACTTGTGGTTCTGAAATGAGTGATCGAAATAAAGGTCAATTTATAAGCATTTTGGTGATAAGAGCAGAGCATATTTGACTATTTGTAGCAGAGCAGGCTAGTTAGGGTGCGAAAGAAGCTTAAAGTGTAAGAATAAATAAACAATGTCAGTCTGCATATGCAATGAGAGACGTACACGTAGAAACGATGCGATGAGATAAGCTGCCAATTTACATTTATTATTAAATCACGCGTTGTTGACGAAACTGAGCTTGCAAATATGTCTACACTATTCACACCACAGACTCATCCAGTGCCTTTATGGTGCTTTATATTTTTATTTACAATAAAAAGTAAATTAATAGAGCTTTCCCGATTGAATTTACACTGTGTTAAATTTAACAAAACTACTCAAGTGCACTATCAAGTCCAAGATGTTGCATTACTTTCACGTCTTGGGAAACTGTCAGCCTGTCAGGTAGGTGCTTATTTTAGAAACAATGATAGATTTTTTTATCAGAAATTGCACTGTCATTTCGAGCTAGCATTTATGCTCACATTCTGTAGAATACAAATGTTACTAGTTTTAAGGATTACATTGATTGCTTTCCCTGGATTTGGTTATGACTTCATCATCGTACACTTTTTTTGTTAATATGTCTTGCACGAGATCATACATTTGTATCAGAATAATTGAAATATAGAAAAATCAAGAGGAACAAATATTTTTCGTAGAAATGTAGGGGAGTATATACCAGGTTGATTTTTTTCAAATTTAATCACATATTTTTATTAAAATCAAGTTGATATCGTTATCTCTGAGAGCGGATCATTTGAGATCCGGACCCGGATCCCGTGCAGCGCAACTATTTGCTGCGAGGGTTAAAACGGCGTCGTTTTGATATTTTTACTATAACCGTACGTAGTTTTTGGATGAATCCTTTACCAAAACTACGTAATTTTGGGTGACTGTAAAGTGTTGTTGCTGCACTGGATCTGAATCCTTTGAGACCCATAGTTAATCTCACTTTTTCACTCTTTTGTCTTTTAACTAAATAATCAAAATGCACAAAATAAAGTCAAAATGTGCAAATTAAAGTCAAAATAAAGTCATTAAAAAGAAAGTTTTAAGGGAAGAGCATTTCTTCCATTTATTCATTCAAGGCGACTCAAACTAATTGTTTCTAATTGTTTGACCAAAAACATAACCAGTAGAACATCATCGCCTCTACTGCTTTTACCAAAAAAATAAAATGTCATACTTTTTTTTCGATACATAAAAATGAATTTCATTAATGAGAATGAACGAATGATCAGTGCTATTCGGTATAAGACATCATCAGCCCAAAGAAGGCCCATTACGATAAATGGTGAACAATGTAAAATCTAACAAGTTGCTCTTTACACGACCTTGAGCCCATAACTCAAGTCTCGAATAATAAATTAAATATAGTAGGAGTATAAAATTCAAATTAAAAATAGATCCACAAAAAGCCACGACCCGACAAGCAGCCTGCGATCATATGATAACAATCGCTTTATATTCATTCTCCACTTGGCGACTACTCATTGGTGGTTGCATGTCATTCTCACCAATCAAATTACGCCACGTCATAATATCGCGAAACGGAATCTTTTCCCATAAAACGCGTTCACACTCTCCGTTCGACAATTACTATCGCGAAGTTGATCCATAGTCTAATATACCCTTATTTTTAAGCATCGTTGTACCATACATCATACAACATGTATTAAGGAACATAAAAAAGGGTACTATCGTCACTATCAATATTGGTTGACTGGAAAACAATCCTCGTTTCTGTCTGTCACCAATTAAAACCATGACCTACCCACCACCATCGACCCGTTCATCTCACCCTTTCAAATTCATCTCCGCCGTCCATATAATCCAACGGCTTAGATCTACCCATTTCAACCTTTCTATAAATTCTCTCAAATCCAATCGGCTTGTGCTCACCTCGCGTTCTCTGCCGCTGCTTCAATCGTCGTTCGCTCTTCCGTCCGTCCAGCCATCCAAGGTCCGTTCATCCGTCGATCATGTTACATTGTCTGACTCACTGTTTTCCGATTCGTCTTTGATATGGAATTTTTGTTGGATTGCATTGTGATATTTGTGTTGTTGAATGATTGAAATGGCGATCTGTGGATTGATTTGATGTTTGTTTGTGTGGATCTGAGCAGTTGAGATTTCAGTCAGCCATGGGGAAGTGCTACCCAACTGTGAGCGAGGAATACTTGAAGGCAGTGGAGAAGTGCAAGAAGAAGCTCAGAGGACTCATCGCTGAGAAGAACTGTGCTCCTTTGATGGTCCGTATCGCGTAAGATTCCGATCTGTATTTCATTTCCACCGGATTTGGTTGTGTGAAGTGAGTGTGCATCTGAGTGTTGCTTGTTTTGAATTTTTGTGTATTGATATTTTTGTTGTTTGGATCTGGCAGGTGGCATTCTGCCGGGACTTATGACCAGAGAACCAAGACTGGTGGACCGTTCGGGACCATGAAGCACCCAGCGGAGCTTGGACATGGTGCTAATGCTGGTTTGGATATTGCTGTGAGGCTGTTGGAGCCTATTAAGGAGCAGTTCCCAATCATTTCATATGGTGATTTCTACCAGGTAATTTTAGTTGGATGCTGCTGGGTGTTAGTGATTTGGTTGTGATAGGGTTTTACTTTGATTTATTTGACTTTGGTTTTTTTACGTTGGAACTGAAGTTAGCTGGAGTTGTTGCTGTTGAGGTTACTGGCGGGCCTGAAATCCCATTCCACCCTGGGCGTGAGGTTAGTTCTTAAATTTCATTTGGTTTCTAATAACATTAGGCTTTTAGTCTGTGTGATGATACAAGTAACTATGTGCTTGCTTGTGTTTACCTGCTTGATTTGACTGTAAGGAATATAAATGCGACATCTCATTTGCAAAGCTGTGCTTCAACTGATCATTTAACTATGTTTACTGGTATTCATGCTTGTGAAATTGGTATAATTTGTTTCTTCATTTAGCTAGTGCTAAGATTAATGACCAATATATGCAAGTCTTGATGACTATTCTTTAAAAAAAAATATTTGTTTTGTGTAAGATGTTTGAAATACCTAACTATATTTACTTATAATTGTTGGGTATCTGTGACTGTGAATACTAAGCAATCAGCCCCACTTTGCAGGACAAACCTGAGCCACCAGTTGAGGGCCGTCTTCCTGATGCCACCAAGGGTGAGTTTCTTATAATTTATAATATACATCAGCTTTTTAACATGTGTTGGAGTGTAATGTTGTTGATTGTTGGGTGTTAATGTTGTTGCAGGTAATGATCATCTGAGAGCCGTGTTTGTTGAACAGATGGGTCTTTCTGACCAGGATATTGTTGCTCTCTCTGGAGGCCACACATTGGTAATACTTTGAAGTCTGAAGCCATATGTTTTTTCCTATATTTGCATCTCTCATGTTTAAAAACAGCTCATCTAATTGTTGCTGGATATGTTTTATTGCTCAGGGAAGGTGCCACAAGGAGAGGTCTGGATTTGAGGGTGCATGGACATCAAACCCTTTGATCTTCGACAACTCCTACTTCAAGGAGTTGCTCAGTGGAGAAAAGGAAGGTCTCCTTCAGTTGCCAACTGACAAGGCTCTTCTAGATGATCCTGTCTTCCGCCCTCTGGTTGAGAAATATGCTGCTGATGAAGATGCTTTCTTTGAGGACTACAAGGAAGCACATCTCAAGCTATCTGAGCTAGGCTTTGCGGAGGCTTAAGCTGTTAATCAACAATATTGTTTCAGGGAAATTGAACAATTTGTGTTTGCTAAGGCTTTTAGTTATGGGTATTTGATGATGCATTGTAGCTATTATCAGCCCTTTGTTCCATGTTACTGCTGCCAACTTTTGAAATAAGTTCACTTTCCGTTTCACTTCACTTGAGCTGAATTTTCCTTTGTTTATCTTTATCCTTTTGTTCCATGTTACTACATTTTATCTTGAGAATATGGCTAAGCTCCAATGCCTTAGCTCTAGATGAAGAAGCCTCTCAGGCTCTATTGGTGTTTAGTGACCACTGAGTTCACTAGGGTTGTGTGCAGTAGACTAGATAAAGATCGAGTATGCCATTTACTCTGTAAACAATTGGAATTTGCTTAGAAAGTGTGTTAGTCGGGTTTTTCCAAGTCAAACTGCAGTGCAGTGTTTATTCTTCACACAGTCTTTCTTTGACTGCAAACACATTCCATTTTCACTTAAAACCTCTTTCAAGCTTTCACAAGGATGACTTGGTCAAACGTATTTTCTACTAATTTTTTATTCTTCAGAAAAACATAAAGTAGTTGCATTAATTAGTCTATTTAACACACATCAAATGTTAACACGACACCAATTTCCAGCATTTAAATAAAAAACAAAAAAACGAAATGGCCGTTGAAACTAAAAAAAATCTGAGCCGTAGATCGACGGCGGCCGCGTCTTGAACCATCCGATCAAACCTCCTCCCCAACTCCCAGCTTTACTTCCTTCCTGGCATCTTCTCCTCTCCGTTGACTCCATCCTTCAACTCCATTCATTCCGATTCTCTCCATTATATAACCTCTCCATTCCCTCTTTAAACTCCATCACTTAAAAATGACTACTGGTGGCGCAGATTTCCAAGCGGTGCCGACACACGGAGGTCAATTTGTTCAGTACAACATCTTCAGCAATTTGTTTGAAATCACCCCCAAGTACCGTCCTCCAATCATGCCTATCGGACGAGGCGCATACGGCATCGTTTGGTATCCTTCTTCCACTTTCTTTATACAAAATTTGAGTTTGATTGAAAAATGATTTTAATTGTGAACTTTGCTTGTAGCTCTGTGTTGAATGCTGAGACTAATGAGATGGTTGCGATTAAAAAGATCGCCAATGCTTTTGATAATTACATGGACGCTAAAAGGACGTTACGCGAGATCAAATTGCTTAGACATCTTGATCATGAAAATGTAAATATTTCCGTCCATTTCGTTGAATTACTGATTTTTGCTAGCTAGGAAATAGATTGTAATTGTCGTGATTTGTTAGTTATATTTTTATTGTTTGTGCAGATTATTAGTATTCGTGATGTTATACCTCCGCCTGTAAGAAGAGAGTTTTGTGATGTGTATATTGCTACCGAGCTTATGGATACTGATCTTCATCAAATCATTCGTTCTAACCAAGGCTTGTCCGAGGAGCATTGTCAGGTTAATAATTGTTTTATACCGGTTTTTTGTTTGTTAAAACTTGAGTGCCAGTAGCTAGCTGAGTTCGTTTTATTGATGTTGTATTTTCTGTATTGTAGTATTTCTTATACCAGATTCTGCGTGGCCTCAAGTACATACATTCTGCGAATGTCATACATAGGGATTTGAAGCCAAGCAACCTTTTGCTTAATGCGAATTGTGACCTTAAGATATGTGACTTTGGCCTAGCTAGGCCAACTTCAGAGAACGAGTTTATGACTGAGTATGTTGTTACAAGGTGGTACAGGGCGCCTGAGTTACTGCTCAACTCTTCTGATTATACTGCTGCAATTGATGTGTGGTCTGTGGGCTGCATCTTTTTGGAGCTTATTAACAAAAGGCCTCTCTTCCCTGGGAGAGATCATGTCCACCAAATGCGCTTACTTATCGAAGTGAGATTTTATAATTCAAGCTTTGTATTTTTATTCAGGATGCTTATATTCAAAATGAAGATGTACATTCTCACTTGTATACCCTACAACTATGTATTGATGTTTTTCTTTTCTTTTTGTAGCTACTTGGGACTCCTTCAGAGTCTGATCTTGGATTTGTTCGAAATGAAGATGCAAGGAGATACATCAGTCAACTTCCTGTGTATCCTCGTCAGCCCTTAAACCGAGTTTTCCCTCACGTGAATCCTCTCGCAATAGATCTGGTAGAAAAAATGTTCACATTTGATCCTTCAAAAAGAATAACAGGTAATATTACATTAAGAGCAAACTACATAGATATTCCATATTTCTAAGTTACATGTTCTTATAATGGATTTATGATTTGCAGTCGAGCAAGCACTAGCTCATCCTTATCTTGAAAGATTACATGACATATCAGATGAACCAATCTGTCCGAAATCATTTTCCTTTGATTTCGAGCAACAAGCACTTAGTGAAGAGGATATGAAGGAAATGATCTACAGGGAAGCCATAGCTCTCAATCCTGCATATGCTTAGAACTGCAGTTTATAATGTTGTTTGTATACATAATATGTATGGATTGCTTTATTCTTTTATGTGAGTAAGAAGTTGGTTTTGCTATCTTTCTGCAACATTCCGAGTTAAGACAAAATATAAGACACTGCCTTGGAAGTTGGAATAATAGCAGTGGAGATTGACTTGGTGAATCAAGTTTCTGCTCATGACTGGTATGAAACAAAAGTTTGTAACATTAAGTTGGGCAATTAAGATGAATAAGTCATCCCTGATTACAGTTATCCAACTGGTTAGTAAATCAATGAAATATTGCTAATCAGAAGTCATTCATTCATCAGCAGGTTGTGCCGTCACAGTTGTATGCTTGGTGCAATCGAAAGGGCCGAGTCCTTGATTTTTATTGCGTTTCACCTGCAAAGAAAAAAATACAAGATGACATTATGCACGAAGCATGATTGGAAATAGAAATAACATTTTCCAAGCTATTAATAACTGAAAGGAGGATACATGCTACTCAATGTTCCACATTCCAAAATACATAGTCCAAAGGACATAAGTTGAAACCACCTTTTAAATAAATGATCCAAAGAAACTACTGAAAAATTATATAAACAGAGGTACTACCCTAACCAAATGAGATCAATAGCAAACAGAAAACTTCCAAATTTAGCAAATAATGCAGCATAAATAGATTGTACTATCTAACTAATCGAACTGAAAATGAGAGTTGTACCGGTGACCAGGGACTTGGTTCAGGCAGTGGTTTCTCTGTGGGAGAATGTTGTACAGCCCCACTCTTAAGAGTCAGTATATCCTGCAAATAATGACGACACACGATTTAAGTTTTGCTATCCTTCCATCATATCTATTAACAATGATACACTAAATGATGAGACTAATAAAACTGTCGTCCATTGCTTATCTAGCTTTACAACGTCCAAAGAAGTTTTATCAGTTGTTTACATTGTTATAATGTTAAGTACTTCCATGGCCTGTAATAAACTAGTACGCCAATATTTGGATCCATGAAAGTAGCAAGTTACCTCTCCAGCAGCCTCAATAGCAGCTAACCATTCATCTGAAAAGGGAACAACATCGGGAGGAGGTTTCATGATAACACATTTTGTCTTCGGGTTACTCACAATGCTGTTACTGCAATAGTAGATTATATCAGTGTTCCATACAATATCAACAGACAAACATGATGATCACATTTTATGAATCAAAACAAAGTTCAAACACATATTTAAAATTTCGAATTAAATTTACCCGTGATGTTGTCCACCATTTCCCCCCAGGTCAGTTGAAGCATCAGCATGTAAATGCTCTACTGCAACTTTACTTATGGAACCAGTTTGAGCACTGAAGGTTTCAGTAAAATTCCTTTCAAGCTCGCCAACATCTAAATTGTTGGACAAGTCAGAGCTTTGCTTCTGCAATGCAACATCTAGAGCAGAGTCCGGCATGTCAAATTGATCTTCCAGGACATCCAGGTGGCAGGTCTCTGATGGTGAGTATTTATATGTAAATGCATCTGCTTTGCAAACGACATTGGTTTCCTCTAAAACTCCATGTTCAGATGATGACTTGTCATCACCATCCACAGTTGAAGATTCATTATTCACGCCTAAATTACAATCTTTCTCGTGATTTAGGACACTTTTCGAATCCAAAAGGACCAGATCGAGGTGGTTCTTTGAATCAATGGATTGGAATTCTTTGTTATAAACGTCAGTACCTGCTCCATATATTTCTGTAACTTGATTTGAATGCTGTAGCATGATCTCATCATCTTGAGAATTTAGCAACACGGCCTTATTCTTCATTTCATCAAAGTCAGTGTTAGAAATCTCCACCAAATCATACATGCTGCTCATCTGCGGTCGAAATTCTCTATCTGAAACTTTTTGATGCCTGTCTTCAACTAATCGTTCAGATTCAGGCTGACTTTCAGGGGATGGAATTTTGTTGACAACAGATACTTCTGCTCCAACAGAACTACTAGAATGGTCGTCATTCAAATACGAGCTGCTTGCTGCATTATCTTGTCTAGGATTACCAGGTCTTTGTAGTCCATCTAAATTGCATGTTGTTAACCGGAAATTACCTGGACTATTTGGTTCGTTTTCCAAAGCTACAGATTCTGAAACACCAAACAAGGTTTCTTCCGTGATCAAATATGAACTTCTTGAATTATTTCTATTCAACATTCCCAAGCAACTTACATTCCCCAGGCCTGGAGGAAACACATGAGAAGTAGGATTGACTTTGTTATTGATATCTTTCACAATATCACCTTCAGCAACTGTAGTGAAAGTTTTGAAATGATTCAAACAATCAGTACTTTCATGTTCACTTAAAATGCGATCTTTCAGACCGTCTATTACACATCTGTGTACCTTTATATCCACGACAGTTGGTTCATCTTGGACTGAAGGATCATAATTTGCGCATCCATCAAGTTTATCAGCATATGTTTCCTGATGTGCCTCAGAAGAATCAGGCTGGCTTGTTTCTGCCCTCTCTAGAGATGGTAGATCTCTGTAATCCAAACTTTTCTGTTTATCTTGTATTATTAACAGACTGTGATCACCAGAACCCTTGGTTTCAGCAGCAGAAAAATTATAATCCTCAAGAGACAACCCCTCTTTCAAATCTTCTTTTCTGGCAGCAGTGACCAGTCCCTCATTTTCACCACACTTTTGGTTAGGCGATGAAGCATCATGATCCATCTGCTCACCAATGCTCTTCTTGCACCCTGTCATTTGCTGTTTTCTATAATCATTATTCATTCTCTCTGATCCCTCTCCAGATAGTTGCTCACTGCCATACACGCTTCTTTGGTTACTGTATGCTAATTGCTGATTATCACCACAACCTTGCATTACGGCCTCAGATACACTAAAATCCTCACGAGATAAAATGGAAAGTGTTTCTTCTCTGCATGAATTATCGGCCTTTTCCTGATTTACATCACAATTAAGCACTTCGAAACAGATTTTACTAATATTCTGTAGGTTATCATCGTTGTTTAAAGCTCGCCCAACCGATCTTTCATCACATCTGTCAGACTTGGAAGGTTGTAGCCCATTTCTGTCAAAATCATGAGAACGAGTTTGGGGGCACTCCTCCCTGATATCAGCCTGGACGTCTTGTAAACTAGTTGATGTCATTGTAGACAGAGACTCTATGATATTGGTTTCCAGGTCACCATTGCTCACCCTCGGTACTATCTCTGGTGCTTGCAAGGGTCTCTGTGCAACATCAAGATTTCTAACACTAGTATAATAACTAGAATTCTCTGCAGTGTTACTTACACGGCTATCTCCAAGGGAAGCAGATTGCTTATGCTGCATATTAATAGTTAACCGAAATGAAAAACTGATAATATTCATAAGCAACAGTAAGCCAGACCAAAGAATTGTAACAATAAATTATAGGCGGTCGAGAAAGTGATATTTACATACCAGACCAAAGAATCCTAGCGAAGGTGATGGAACCCGTAAGCCAGTAGGTTTTCCCACTTGGACATGGGAGACCTGCTTCTGCGAATCAACAGGAGAACACTTCCGTGGCAAGGGAATATTGTTATGTCTGTTGCTGACTCTGTCCGGTAGATGCACTTGATTGGGAAATCCAAAAACTTTAGAAACTTGGGGATCTCTTGGTGTATGTGCTTTGGGGGGAAGTTTTTTCTAAAATGATCGATTAAAAAACAAGGCACGGATATTAAGTTACACTGCATTTTTACAAAAGAAAAAAAGATATGAAGACTGCATTCAAATGAGAAACATAAATTAAACTCTCACATTATTTAGAGCATGCAGTTTCTCAGTTTCTTTTGAAGATGACGATTTGGGGCAACTTGCAGATTTTGCATTGCCATTAAAACCACCTTTATTGGTGGCTGAGTCCTTAACACCTCTAGTTCTGACCATAGAGCCCCTAACAGGTTTAGTGTTGGCCAAGTATCCTTTACCCCCAGGGGCAACTGTCTTCGGAGAATTGGGAACTGTAAAAAAACAAAAAACAAAAAACAAAAGAGGGTTTAAAACAACAACAACAATGTGTTAACATGGTCAACAAAACATGTGACTTCCATGTATATTAAAACACTGTTGTAGGCATAATTAACCTTGTTTTGGTTCAGTTCCGGTAATCCGACTTGAGCACCCTGGCTTGGGCAACGCACTCCTCGGAACTGTGGGAAGAGTGCAGCGCTCTGCTCTAGGGATTGATGATTTTGTTAGTTTTGGCTCTTTGGAAGTTGCACTTAATGCACTAGTACTTGCAGGCCTTTTATATGTAAGTCCAGTTAAGGTTAATCATTGCCATCATTTCAGTTACAATTCAAATAAACAAACTTTAATATATCGCATAAAAGCTGCGACATATGTAAAGGATATGAAGGAGATGGTTTTGGACGCGGGCAACCGTTGTACTTTTCGCCCTTTATATTTATATCTTGGGCTGAGAGCACCAATCTGCGTACCTGTATTCAAACATCATAAAATGTTTATATTTTTGAATTTCAGTTTCAATGAAGATGGTGAACTAACCATTACAAATTACAGTAATCTGGTGAAAATTAACGCACATTACTGACATGTGGTGAGCCTATCTCTTTCGCTGGAGAAGCGCGGTGTCTGGCAGAAGATTCACATCTAGGAGAGAGGCCACGCCTAAGTCCTGTACTTTTTATGGTCTGCTTTTCTTTAGGTGATTGAAAATGAGGTGAACCAATTTTGCCTGGTTTCCTTTTTTCTTGTATTACTGATAGCAGCTCCGATTTTGAAGAATTAAAAGTCCCTGTTACTAACGATAATTCTTCTGGATCCAAAACACCTAGAACAAAAAAAACCAAACAGATTTTAACACTTCAACCCATGACTTAAATTACATGTAGCATGAACTAATTATGCAGTAACCTTCTTCGGTAAAGAAAGCTTTATTCCAAGCCAAGCTTTTACGCATATTATATCCTTTAGCTTTCTTCGTTCTTTTCATTTGCTGTGGATCCATATTCAATCTTGTCCCATCCATATAAACATCAACATTTTCTTTGCTACTCCTTCCACCAGAGTTCTCATTAAATTGCACAGTCCTCACCCCACCTGCAAATCAGGACAATAATCACATTCCGCAGCTACAAAAATCCATACAGAAGAATAATATTTTTTAATAATCCTCAATTGGTTAAACCCTAGAAATTCAAAATCAAATGGAAATGCAAACACTAAAACAACACGATTTAAAGAGGCCGAAATTAACGAGTTCCTTACCAACTGAAGATGAATGTGGCGCTGTAACCGCATGCGTGGATCTTGGTTCGTGAACCGGCGAGCAAGGGAAAGTCCCGTCGCAAGGGTCCTCCAAGCGAAGCAAAGAGTCGTCATCTTCGCCGTCGATTTCAATAAGCGATAGATCCAACTCCATTCGTTCGCAACGAACCGCAGCAACTACGAAATCGACCGATCGAGGCAAGAAGGGAATATTGAGTAACGCTGTTACGCACCGGAGCTCAGATTTGTTAAATAGTTTGAAATTGGATTTGCAGAAATTTGAATTGACACACGCACGTGAGCGACCGTTATGCGTGAAACGCAGGTTTCAGCTGCGTTTTAAGTGAACATACAAACAAGTCAAACATGTGAGATTATTTATGTACAGGTCAAAAGATTAAGTGTTTGATGCATGCATTATCACTGTGTAAACATATTGAAGCTATTAGGGGATAGATGGGGAGATGGTTCTAGTTAATGATACATTGGTTTTGGTTTTCTGTGGAGTCTTCTTCCTCACTGTTGTTTGATAGTAAGTCATCTTCATCGTCGCTCATCATGTCACCATGGCGAGGTCTCCTCTCCACAAATGTGACAGGTTGCCTGCCCTGGAGTCGCAGGATGTGCATTATCACATCAGGAGTGAGCGTGACCCTTGAATGTTCTTCCCGTCCTTGCCTATTTGACTCCATGATCTGCACGATGTATATACAGTTACATCATTCAAACCAAGTCAGTAATTCATAATACAAAATCCAGCACCCTAAGGATAAAAATGGACAGGAATCAGCAGATAGCAACGCATTCACAACAATTGTTGCATTAAATTAAAGAGGACAAAATAGAAACTAAAAAGCATACTTTGTCCATGCCTACAGGAATTGGAGGGGAAGTCTCGCCATTGGGAGCCCAAATCTTGACTTTCTTTTCGATGCCACAGGTGGCAATCAATGGTTCGTGTGGATGAGGTTCAAGATGATTGACAACATTTCGGTCACCCAACAAAGCGCGCACAAGTTTACCTCCTTTTTTCTTCCAAATGAATATATGACCGCAATCTGACCCACTCATGACATACTCATGGTTTGGGCCATAGAAGCTAACCCCTTTTATGGTCTTTGAATTTCTATGGCCACTGTAGACTTGTGGCGAATCTATTTTCTTAAGATCATAGGGTGCCACAGAAATGGGATTCGGTCCCAGACCCATATTCTTTTGAAAGAGATAGATTAGCTCATCGCTGAATGTCACAAGGAGTTCACTTGAGCTCGAATAAGCCAATCCAGTGATATGCACATCATTATTCTTGATCAAGTGATGAGGGCAGAAACAGTTCACGACTATGTCTGATTTACTTGTCGCAGATTCTTGTAGCCTTCTTATGTCGTACACGCGTGCGTATGCATCTCCACCTCCCACGGTGAAATAATTTGGATTATTAGGATCAATGAAAATGGCATTCAAGCCTACACTACCTTGTGTTTTTTGGTCACCTGAGAGTGGAGAGCAACGAAAAAGCTTTGAGCTGGATGATGTTCGTAGATCAAACTGAAAGACAGCAATTAATGGATGAATTGCAAAATATATATTAACTACTCAAATGTAATCTTTATAGGTTTAACTTACATGTTGAACAAGTCCATCCACTCCACAGCTGTAAACAATGTTAGGACTGCCTTGTTCCACGGCAAGCTTGAACACAGGACCTTGGTGTTTTCCTATCCTGGTGGTACCAACATCACCGTTTTCCAACACCTGCCCAAGCCTCACCTGATATAGAAATGTTTCAAAATATCAACCCGAATTTTATTAATACAATTTAGTACAATTTAGTAATATTTTATTAATATTCCATTATCTCCACCAGGAACAAGGGAGGTATACCCCATCAAGGGTCTCACAATTACTTGAATCAAGATTTTCTTATGTAGCAGTAGGAGCAGGGTTCAAGTATGTTCATGAGAGTAACAATTAAAAACTAAAACAAAATTAAAATGAATTTATACTTACTAAAACTGCTGAAAAATTAAGAGATAGCTCTCCGTTAACCATTAATTCTTCATTACATCAAATTTATTGCAAGTATCTCTTCATTCAGTGTTTGGAGCCAGACATTCAATCTTATCGTAAACCAGAAATACAGTTCTCACCTGACCATCAGCACTAGAGGTAACAATTTTGCTATCATCACTGAAAGGCATAATTTTAGTCTGAAATATGTTATCCATGTGCCCAGAATCGTACGTGTACACACTCTTCCCATCATTCCAATCCCAAAACTTAACTTGCTTATCATCAGAACCCGACACAAGCATTTCTCCAGTAGAGTTAAACTCCACAGCATTTACACATCCATTGTGCCCACTCAACACTTTAAACAGATCTATTTTCTCCACAAGTGCCTGCACCAAATACAACATTTTCCGTAAACAGAACCAAATCAATATTTTCCGTCACACAATCATATCCAACTGATTACACATATAAATAACACCAACACAACTACAAAAAGCTAAGAAATGATAGGAGCTTCGTCAACTACTTGATCCAGCTGAATAACAGTCCTATCATATCAACATCCTCCAATATGAACAATTTTGAAGCCTCTAATCAGATCAATACAAATGATACGTCAAAAAAGTGGAGAAATATTTGATAAATAATCTCTTTTAGGGCTGGAATAGAAACCTGGGAAGCGCAAATCCGGTGTAGGAATCTTCTGGGATTGAGAAAGTTGCACTCTCGGTCAAAAATATTCAGAAAACTATTCGTATCTCTTTCCATCGGATTGAGTGTCGCTGCCATTTTCGCCGCTGATCAGACTCGACTCATACCCTCGTTCCGTCCACCAGCTTCTCGAGTGAGAATAAAGAAACTGTGAAAGACGGTGACTAACACGGTATCGTTCAGCAGCGAAACATATGAAATGACGCCGTTTTACGAGTTTTGGTTGATTCTCACATTTGGACTTGGATATCGCAGTGGTCTGGAGTTTCACAATAACAGTGAGAATATGAGTAGAGCAGATGGTGGCTCACATTGGATTTTGCTTGGATATTATAAGCAGAAAGGTGTGTTTCTACATCATGTACGCACTAAGCAACTGAACCATGCTCATGGTTTGAGACTTTTTTGCCGTGTTTTTTCGGGTTCTTGATGCCTCTGGTAGTCTTACATACAAAGAAGCTGAAACACCGATGCAACCCTTTGTGAAACTGTAAAAATTCAAGGGCATAAACTCAAACCCAAGCTGTATAAATTTGCTTTGCAAGACTGGCCAAGACTCGAGACAACAAATTCCCACTGTTTTTTCCACCAACAAACAACCTTTGTACTACCCAACTCCATTGAAACTCAAACTCAAAATCAAAAGTTGATATACAAGTCTCCTTGGAAAAACGGTAAGCCTATTGTGGCTTTGCTTCTAATAAAGACCAATTTAACTCTCCCGTGATAAATTATTGTACATTACCCTTCTGTGTTTCAACTCATGCTGATATCTGCAGGGTAGCTGCCAAGTACTCTCAAGAATGTTGCGAATTCCTGATAAAGGAATGTGATACTGAAGGGATGTTGTGGGAACAAAATAAGGTGCAATATAAATGCTGGTAACAATTACCTTCAGATGCCTAAGTGCATTCTGCGCTTTTTGATCTGCCATTGATGCTTCAAAATCAAGATAAAACAGATAGTCGAAGTACCTGCGATAAATATACCAGGTCGCCATCAATACGACAATTCAACTGGTTAAGAAAGAAAGTAATTGTCAAATCACACTCGTCAAGAACATTTGCTCCTTACTGGGATCCATTAGAACTGTCAACAGAGGATCGCAAGGGTCGCTTTCGTAGTGGTCTGCTTTCAATCTGGTTATATAAATAACAAAAAGATGTTATTGAGCATTTTGCCAAAAAAGAATGCTATTAGTATAATAAGGTTATCATTATCTACCGCAAATAAGATCTATACCTTGGTCAGGTTTATCTCTCTTGAAGCAAAAACGTTAAGAGCTTTGCAAAGCATTCCTGCCCCTTCATCTAATGAAAAGACTATACTTGTCTGTCAAGTTATAGAAATGGAGGAATTACAAAGACAATAACTTGTCATCATTACAAAGAACAAACGGCAGACGGATCCGACAAGGAATGTACGGTATAAAATGCTATCATTAATGATAATATTTAACCTTGAATGGTCTGTCAGTAACAGGAATTAAGGGCTCCCTAGCCAGCATAAGGAATCTTGTGACATTATCGGAATTATCCTACAAGGAGGATACATATTGATTCTTTGGAATACATACAAATCAGCCAGCAAGCAGAACCAGATGATGTTATCAAAGAGACAAACCTGTATATCTTCAGCAAGAATATTCAAACTATAAATTTTTGCAGCAGTAACACTAGCTACGGCACCTGTGTCTTGTAACTGTTGAGAGGCTATAAACTGCACCAGCATCGTAAATATGAGTAATAATGCTGAAGGCAAAGGAACCTATTGATTGAGACTATAATATGAATGATGTGAATTGATACATTCACTCACAGATTAACAATCTCTACTCATGTTAGTTAGAAATGAACAGTAATCAGTGAACCTTCAATTAGTCAATTGCATGAGTATACCTTTGCAGCGCCAGCAGTGTCATCTACAGCTTCTCTGACCAGACCCATTTTGGTTAGAGTGTTCTCACATTGAGCTAGAGCCTACAAAAACATGCTAATGTGAAAAATGAACCCAAAAAGTAAAATTTTTTTAGCAAATGCATGACCTTGAAAAAATTAACACGTACTTGTGGATGACTCAGAACCCTTTTCAAGTTTCCAACTTCGACTCCAACATTAGCTAACAAGCAATGCCGAATTTGAAGTTTCACTTCACCAACAATATGCAATGTATGTCGAAGAAGTAAATCGTAGTTCCTGTGTATACTCCCTCCTAATGAATTTTCAATTGGTAAAACAGCCCTGTCAACCAGCCATCTTTCAACAGCCTGCATGAAGTCAAGAAATATATAAAACCCTTTGACTTCCAGCTTTTAAAACAATATATGTATTTAAACAACAAAAGCTGTCTTACTAGTTCCTTAGATGCCTACAACTATACACGACCATTACAAAATACAACCAATGTTGTAAAACTATGACTTTGGCCAAGACACATCAATTTTTACTAGTGATGGACGAAATACAAAAGGTATAAGCCAAATAATTTCTAAGACTAAAACTTCATATGTTTACAGATTCCAATTAACACATTTGCTATATGCATATCATAAAGTCTTCTTCTATAAAACAAAACACTTAAGTAAAAATGTCAGAGTAATGAATATATAGTAAATAATGAATTCCAATATTGAGGCGTCGAGAAGTACAAAAGACAGAATTGCACTGTAAATTGTAAAAACTACCCTATTCACTCTTTCTGACTTCATGCAAGATCCAAAACTATAGACTGATACCAACGTAACAAAGATCAGAAAAAGGTTTCAGTAACTAACTTCAAATGCTGTATCAAATTGTTCACAGGGAACTGCTTCACAATTTGGATATGCCTTCTCCGCAGCTGACTCACTGTATGCACCACGAACTCCCTATAAACGCCATCAATTTGAAATTACTAAAATGTAAGAAAAAAGTCACAGCATAGAAACTAAAACTAGAATTCAGAATTGAGATTAACCTGGTAGGCAACTCGAAGGTGATAACCATCAGTAATGGACTTTGAAAGATCAGCCGAAGTCAGTGGCTCTGAAATTCCAAACAAAAGCCACAATTAGCTCCTGATTCAATCTTTCACAATAACCAAATGAATTCAAAAATAATTGCAAAAACATACTCGGCAGAGTTGACGATTCTTTCAAAGCTACATCAGAATTATTCTTCAAGCAATCAATCCTCGAGACGCTCCTCCCTCTATCGGAATTCATCTGAAGACATGCAATAACCGTAGCTCCATCACGGCAAAACTTCGTTTCAAATCTCGCCGGTAAAGAAAAGTCGGATAGACTGAGATTTTCCCGGATTCGATAACTCGTCGACATTCCGGACGACCACTGCACGTGCGCCGCCGCAGTCATTGACACCGATCTGTGACAACGTAATTCCTCTGCTCGTTAATCCTCCGAGTCTCATCTCTTCTCGGCTGTTCCAATTTGCACCCGTGTTGGGCCTCATTGGGCCAATAAGCCCAAACTGTTTTTGACTATTCACAACCTGTTTCCACCGAGTGAATTTGTTCATCGTAGACACGAAATGTTGACGTTTGATATTTTCCACAATCCACCTCGCCCTTTTCGTTCTCGAAGCACAACAAGACCAATCCGTTACGAGGAACATGTAACAGTAGCGTCTCAATGCCAGATGACGTACATTTCACAACAAAGGAACTGAACAGTCTCGTGCCCTGCCTAATGCACAATAAATATTCTTCCTTCATGATTACAATATGACATTTTGTAGTCTAAATCAAAACAAACGTCATTTTTTTCGATAGGTGGTACATGTAGTACAAGAATATTTGTTAGCACATCTAGCTAATACATCAATTACATTATCTTCAATCTAAACACAGCCTTCTTCAAAGGATCCCTCCACCAAGACTTGTACACTTCTTCCATACAATTCTGACATAACTCCATTGCATTTATTACAACTTCATACATACACAGCTTCCACGCCCAACACAGGAAGAAATGAAGAGCCTCCACACCCATGACGAGAGGAAACTCATGTTTACATTTTATCTTTTGCGTAACGAGAAACTCATGCCCTTGTTGGTGTAACAGAATACAGAGTTACAGACTCATCAAATTGGAACAATGTACTCCAACAATTTTTCAAAATAGTTTAATCCAGACAAGACAAAATCCAAATCATGCCAATTCAACAACTCATCATAAAAACAACAACAATCTTATTCTATTGGAATGTTTTTATTTCAAAGAAAAATTTAAATACTTTTTTAAATAAAAAAACGTAAAAATTGGAAATTCCATTTACTATATATTAAAAATATCTTGTTGGTTTTTTTTTTCGATAGGAAATTATCTTGTTGGTTTAGTGTTATACATTACGCTTCATTTCACATATGCATGAAAGTTGCGGTGGCAGACAAAAGTAGGGCCCACATATAGTTACGTCCCACGCCAACGGGACCCTACGAATGACCGAGCGAGCAATCTCCGCGCACACAAAACGCGAGACAACCGTTTCAAAAACTTAGCTCTTTCTCGATTCACTCCCCCTCACGAGAAACCTCGCATTTCCATTCCATTCCCTTATGTTAAATTACCATTCTACCCCTCATGTTCGCATTTAATACCAATCATCATCTCATCTATTCCTTTAGGCTTTAGTTGTCACCAACATCATGTCCTTCATTTTCTTTATTTATTCAACATGACTTCATTCCATTCCTCTACATAAATCAGCCTCCATTTTCAACCTTCAGTACTTGTAACTCCTTGTTCAACACCAACTAGCTCAGCTTCAAGCTCCCAGTTTCGACGTGTTTCGGATGGAGATTACGAACATCGATCGTCAGGTGGGTTTCTCCGATTCCATGCGTAGCGATTCGATACATACTGCATTCGAACAGGATGGGATATAGATAGAATTCTTAACTTGCATTTGTTAGTAACTGATGAAAACTCATACTATATGTTTGCTCAATTTTGGACAGCTAACAAAGCGTTACATATCTAATAACTTAAAGTTTATTGAATGCAAATTTTGGTTATTCATTGTTTAAAGTAAATCTAGCTGTTTTGTTGATTCAATTCATTACTGATTTTGATCACAGGAAATGAATACAAATTCATCGGAAAATGTCGCGGCCGCGGATGAAAAGAAGCCGCTGCCGCCACCACCTGAACATGCACCAAAGTGTCCTAGGTGTGACTCAGAGAACACAAAATTCTGCTACTACAACAACTACAGCATGTCACAGCCGCGGTACTTTTGCAAGTCATGTAGACGGTACTGGACCAAAGGTGGCACTTTGCGGCACGTCCCGATAGGCGGAGGATGCCGGAAGAATAAGAGGTCCGGAAAAAGATCTATGGACCGTAATTACAATCATGATCTTTTGCTCCAGAGTCTTGTTGAGAATAATTATAACATGTTGAGTTCATCACCTGATCAGAACGTTGGCAACATTGTTTTCTCTAACTTTTCATCACCTTTGAGTTATGAATCTTCAGGGAGTGGTGAGAGCTTGTCTATGGCTTTTGCTAGATTGCAGAAGCAGTGTGATGGAAATGGGCATCTGGGGTTAGGGTTTGGATTTGATATCCAGAATTTTACACATGCTCATCCCTTTTTCGGAAACCCGGTAATGACTAGCAGTGTTGTTGATAAAAGCAGTAATCTTGGGTTCCTAAACAGCTTTTCTGAATGCCAAACAACACAATTTGATGGCATGAGCTTGTGCAACTATGGATTATTGGAGACTAATGGAAATCAGGGTTATGGGCATACACAGCCATTGCTGCCATATGAGGACTTGAGCTTTGATCTGATGAGTGTTGGTGGTGGTATAATGAAGCAGGACATGTGTGATAACAGGATCTTAAGGGAGTTTCCATGGCAGATGGGAAACAACAATGGAGTAAGACATGAAGGTTTATCATTAGAGAACAACAAGAATAATGTTGTACTTTGCAATGGCAGCAGCAGTGTTGTAAATGGTTTTGAATCAGTTGCTGAAGGAAGAGAGAGCTGGAACAACAACAATAACATGAGTGAATCAGCATCAGCCCCAACATGGCCTAATCTCATCAACACTAGTGTTTTAATGTAAAAAAGGGTCAATCTTTGTCTTTAATTCTCAATTAGATCACTTATTAGAACTTTAATGGTTAAGCTTGCCAGCTTGGTGTTTGATAAATATCATTGTCTGATTTTGTTGAATCCCAACAATATATTGATGTGTCTCTTTGTTTGTGTGAACTGTGAAGTGGGTTTGCTGACAGGAGAAGGAAAGAATCTCTGGAATAGCATTCTTGTACAGAACACTGAACACCAACAGGTCTGTTTCTGGATTTCTGGTCTGGTGTGAATGAGTTTCAAAACATTCTTTCACTGTTTTGTTGACTTGTCTTTTACTTAGTGAGATTCACATAGGGATTCTACTCCGTTATTAGACTGAAAGCAATGTCATTGGACTACAGACTACATTCACGCTAGCTACTGTTTGATGTGCTAGATATATTTTGAAATACTGGATCATAAATTAAAAAAAATTGGAAATTTTGTTTGCCATTCTTCCAGTGCGCACCGAATAAATTTATAATTGAGCGCAACAATTTACAAATTATATCAACAGGGTGCAACCACACCTTCACACTCTTGTCTTCAGGCTCATCCATTCGACCACCTATTTCAGGACAATTATGATCCTAAACAAATAATTAAAAATTGTTGCAACAGAGAATATGCAGCCCAATGTATGAAGCCCACCAGTCGCAGATTGGCTTTTACGATCTTGGACAAAGACAAGACCCAACTGCAATCCGCAGCCCAATACCAACACCGACCAAGCCATATCGATACTGCTGCACATTACTTGAATCGGTTGCAACCATAGGACTTTATATCCACACGTAGCACAAAACATGGAACCCCACCCCTTATCCAATCTCAACTTCAACTCAGAAATCCTAACCATCTATTTCATATCCTTATCGACTCTTAAGTCATTAACACTGTGTTTAGTTACATCCCCTCTTGGACAGGTCGGTCACACGACAACGACAAAGCTTCCTCAAACCTCACCACCGATTAGTTTAAGAAAAATCACCACATTTCCAATCGTTCGACATAACACTATCCATTGATGCATGACTAAAACCAACCTATCCAATTGAAAAGTAAGTACTGCGGACGAAACAAGACAAAAGAACATAGAGAAGGGTATTTTCGTCATTTTCCCAGATCCGTATACGAAGGACACGTTTCCATTTACCGAAGCAATTCCCACAACACGCTGATCCAAAATTACGAAAACACCCTCAGCCCACTAATATCATTATCAATATCATCATCACTCTTGTCTGCAACTGCTTCACATTTCAAATCCAAATCTGAAGCTCAAAAGAGCAGAGCAGAGCAAAACAGAGCAGAGCAAAACAGAGCAGAGAGAGAAAGCTTCAGCTATGAGAAGCAGCAACCATCTAATCGGTTTCATCAACTTCCTAACCTTCGTCCTCTCAATCCCAATCCTCGGCACCGGAATCTGGCTAAGCGGCAAAGCCAACAACACCGACTGTCTAAACTTCCTCCAATGGCCGCTTATAATAATCGGCGTATCAATCATGGTCGTTTCTTTAGCTGGTTTCGCCGGCGCTTGCTACCGTAACACAGTCCTCATGTGGTTATACCTATTCGTCATGTTCTTCGTCATCGCAACTCTCTTAGGGTTTGTCATCTTCGCCTTTGTCGTCACCGACCACGGATCTGGACGTGGGTTGCTTAACCGGCGGTACATGGATTACTACTTGGAAGATTATTCCGGGTGGTTGAAGGATCGGGTTGCGATGGATTCGTATTGGGAGAAGATTGGAGCTTGCGTTAGGGATTCAAACGCGTGTAAGAAGATTGGTAGGTTTTACGACGGCGTTCCCGAGACGGCTGATATGTTCTACGCTCGGCAGCTCAGTCCGATTCAGGTCAGAAGTTTGTATTGTGCGTTGACTTTTTGTTGACTGTGGAACTTAGCTTGGAACAGCTTGCTGTATATTTTTATGATGTTTTGTGGTTTGGTATTCAATGAACTTCAGCATTTGTTTCGGAAGGAAATTTTGTTATTTTTCGGTAATTAAGAGATGATATGTTTTATGGAGTGAATCTTTGGTGATGCAGAATATCTGAAAAGGTTTGAAAGGGTGTCGCTTTTGAAGATTATGTGTTTAGTATCTGGACGTAGTTGTTTTGTTTTGTTTTGATTCGTATGATCATTTGATGATGTTTTGCTTTCTGGTGTATATTCTGTCAGCTTTGTCAAAAGTGTGTTTTTGTGTATCTTAACATGAGGAAAAGTTTGCTAGGAGAAAATGAGCTAGCTGTTCATTCATTCCCTTTTCATCATCCTGACTTTCATCATTGTCACAAGATTAGCTTTACTTTCTTGTGTCGACAGCTATTAGTAACGTTTGCCATGAAATATAATGGAGTAAGCTGTTTTTAATTTGTGCAGTCTGGATGCTGCAAGCCTCCTACTGAATGCGGATACACTTTTGTGAATGAGACTGTCTGGGACATGGGAGGAGGAACTATATCAGCTGTAAACTATGACTGCAACAGATGGAGCAATGATCAGTCACAACTATGCTACTCATGTTACTCGTGCAAAGCTGGTGTTTTAGCTACTCTGAGGAAGGACTGGAGGAAGGTCGCGGTGGTTAACATAGTCATTCTGATTATCTTAGTCATTGTGTACCTAATTGGCGTTCAAGCTTTTAGGAATAACCGTCGAATGGACAATGATGAACCTTACGGAGAGGCAAGAATGACTAAAGCTCAACCCAGTAGGATCCACTTTTAGCTGCTATAGTGGAGTTTTATTAATATCATCAGGCCGAGATTGGTTTGCATCAGAAGACTTCCTGCTTCTACTATCACCTCGGATTTTGATTTGTATATGTCAGGCTGTAGGGTTGTAATTTACACGGATTTGTTCTGCTTGCGAATATGTTTATTCAGTGTTGAAACTTCCACATTTCCAACTTTATTTAAAGGTCATCTCATAGCAAACATAGTCATGCACTGTGCTGAATCAAGTCTCCAAAAAACATGTCTCTAAATCCTCAAATCTCAACTCTATTTTACTTTCAGCTTTCAACTCAATTCACTCACCAGACTGCACTGACCTTATTTCCAAACTGGGCAAGATTGCTATAGCATCACCATCGATGACCATGACTCCTTCCTTGAAACACTTGGTGGTGAATTTGGCACTGGAGACCAAAAGAAGCCCAATGTCAATATCCCAGATTGCCATTTTAACTTCTGAAGCAAAAAATATGTACTGCTTTGGTGCAACTTACATGTGTTTTTGCTTGGTTTGCTTTAAGTTGATTACTTGGACCTCGCCCACAACCTCTTCTTCAACATGAATAGGCAGCTTAAAGTTCAAGCTTTGCGAAGCATAGACGGCTCCTGGCTGTAGCATGGAAGATCACAAACTATGAGAATAAACCAGAAGAAACGTGCAACGCTGGCAGAAGATAAATTCTAGTGCATAATGCATGTGTAGAAAAAAAGACGATCAGACTGTAACTTATCCATTCTGCACTCACAAAGTTAGATGAGATAATACGAGGGAACAACGCTGCCACGAGCATCCCATGAACAAGTGCATCTTTGAAGCCAGCCTCTCGAGCTAACTCAGCATTAAAATGAATCGGATTAGAGTCGTGAGTAACTTGAGCGTAATCGAGCACGTCTTGATGTGAAAAAGTCCTTTTCAGTTTCAAGACATCTCCAACTTTCAGCAACAAATGGCTTGATGACGATGAAAATGATCTGAGTTTGTGTACAGAGCTCATCCCAATCAATATTTTTTGCAAAGTCATCCTTCAAGTGCTTCCAACAATGCTCACTCAACTTCACAAATAAAATCTCAGCACCTGAAACAAACAACCAAATATGTTAGTTCAACCCATCAAAACAAACCACCAACGGACATCTTTCAGACATTTTATCAAGCATATGATGTGCAACAAAAACACATCTACAACTTCCTGCTAAAGTGCTATTACTACAGATAATAAATCTCCTTCCTCAATCAGATGACCTCAACTTGATAAGATGGTACATCACCTCACTGGAATCTGGAGGACCTTTTTGCTATCAAATGGCAAGATTCACTTGGATCGTCTGCCAGGTATATTTGTTGGGACTTTGGATAACCTTCGAATTGAAAATTTTAATCAACAGAAATATAAAAAACATTAACTTTGGGAGTCCAACGAAGTAAAATCAGCGAAAAGGTGAGAAGAATAGGCCTTGCATTGCATTTGAATAAATAATCTTCGTACAAGCAACTTTCTTGTGGTTGCTCGAAACAATTACAGCAAGTCTTGTTATGAAACAACAAGACAAGGAATCAGTTAAATCTGTACATGAGACAAACCCCACTGCTGTATATGCTGTTGACATTTTAACTGCCGACACTCTATCCTATTTGCTGCCGTGCATGATCCACGGTGGGTTGTAGTGCCAGACGGCGCTAATCGTTTATATACTGGAGCTATCAGGTTGAGATACCTGAGAAGCTTGAGGGCTGCTGGGGCTGGAGTTGTTAGTGGGGCATACTGATGCGAATGCACAAAAGCGACATTTCCAGCGCTCTTCTTCTGGAGCGTAACTCGCTTCACGTTCTCCTCTCCAGAATTCAAGAGATTGTTGAATGTTGCTCTTGACCCACTCGTCATTATAGTTAAATGTGTCTTCCAGTATCAGTGAGTTGTTGTCTTGAAATTCATACCTAAACAATGATACCCATTGCTCAAATCATATACAAACATGCATACAGAGACGAGATTCTCAAACTATCTTGAACATACCTCAGTAATAACTTATCCTGAGCAGGACACAACATAGAACACATCGTTCTGAAAGACTCCAACACATCATTAAGAGTCTGCAAAAACAGAAAAATTAACAATACTTACTGTGGCCGAAAGATGGATAGTTTATTTATTATTAGCCTACTTTCGTTCTTTATCGCCTCCATTATACCTTAGCTTTATAGCCAGCATTGGCCGCAGTCTCCTGAATTTCCTCTGACAAGATACTATGAGGATCCAACGAAAAGAAATTGAAGAAGTTTTTTGAAGGAAATTCACTGATGATTTGATTGTCCCATAAAGACTTGTAGCACATCAGTTGAAACCTACAAAAATATTTGGTAAGAAACATTTATTTCTAACCATCAAAGATAGTAGCCAGAGTGAACTATATGACATACCATATGCATTTTGAAGGAACACTTTTGTTCCACATTCTACCTTTAATTAACTTTTATTTATGGTTATTTTACTATACAATATGATCCAAGGAAACACAAAAAATCGACTATTGGATAATAACACTTCCTCATCCGTACCTTCCATTTCTGCGTTGTGGTTCAGCTGGAAGGCTATCACGTTTTCGTGTTTTTGTATCTACCAAAATTGGATTGTTATCCAAACCTTCCAAGGGCATCCGCACTTCATCTATTATTCCTACCACCCACGCCCCTTCAATGTAACCCAATCTGATAAGTTGATAGTATATAAATGTCATCAGTGGAATCTGAGTGGAAATACATTTCTAAACAAGACAAAATATGAAAGTCGGTATTCTCATGATCACGGTATACAATATAACTATAATTGAGCCAAAGGGTGCAGTGCAACGATCGCTACCATCCTGAGGACAATCTTCACTATCTTGCCCAGTAGTTCTCAATTAATAATGCTAATAGAAAACAACCATATGCAGGGTCAACTTACACAGGTAGTTCTCGTGTCAACCCTTCAAACATCAACTGCTGAGCACCAACAATAAAATTCATAAACCTCAAAGCCCAAGTATCTTCAACTGACTTGACATCCACCTTCACCCTTTTAATAACCTGCATCACGTATCAACAGAACCCATCAATAATCAGTTAGTTTACTACCACGCATACCACCAGCTACCCTCAGTTGCACATATGCTTCAATAAAACAACTTTTTCACAGCACACCTCTTCCTCAAGCTGAGTGTGGCGAGCTTGACCTGCCTTCATTGCTTCTGTTGGCCTCTGTCGCCCGAGGACAAGACCATATTCTGTCTGCTTCTCACACCATTCCTATCACACAATTATAAGAGAGGTCCTATCATACACATCTCCCAATTCTTCAACCTTAATCTCAAAATCAAACATCACATTTCAACACAACACAGCTAATCAGGAAAACAATCCCTTTAATACATTGTATCTTAATCAGTTTCAAATCCTAATACGGAATTTGGAAAAATCAAATTCAAATCTAATAGCAAAACCCTAAGTATCTTGGCTAACAAAACATCTAAATTAACTCACTGCAGATGTAAGATCAGTAACAGACAAGCCTTTCTTCCTCCGAAACCGGTCCAACAGTGACTCATTCCCAACCCTAATCTTCCTAATCCTCTTCTTTGAATCCTTACCTCCGTCCGCATCCTCAATATCGAAAACCACACTATTCAAAGTAACAGAACATTTTGATAGCGTCCTTTTCGCAATCGATTGAACTGAGGATGAGCGAGCGACAGTAGCGAAGGAGGCAGTGGCTAAGGCTAAGGCGTTTTCGATGAGCGCCATTTCCTCTTCGCTCACGATCTCAATCGGAATCTCACCAATTGGAGCCTTGCGCGACTCTTCGATAAAGTCTTGTTTGAGATTCAGATCGGAATCTGAGAGTGGCATTTTACGTGACGTGCCGGAGAAGTCGCTGACAAGTTGACCGTTCGAACCCCCTAAGACCACGTTGCCAAACCCTAACACAATCGTCAAATCACATTTTGTACCAGTGTTTATATTTTATACGTATTTATTCTTTAAATTTAATGTGATAATTATAATTAGGTATAATTTAATTATAATTATTACGTAATAAAAATACATTTGTTATAAATATTACAAGCCGAGAAATCCTTATAATTGGTTTTAACACATCTTCCGCCGTTGATAAAATTGATTGGAATTCATCACGTGTGGCTTATAATACAAGCTCCAGTAGCACTAAATTAGCCTTTGATGAGCAAAATAGTTGAATTTAAAAAATATAAATTGGAGAGAGTGAGATGATCAATATTTAAACTAAGATCATTTCTGTAACCGTTCGATTGTAATTGATAGACAGTTCAGAGTCACACTTTATATCAAATCTATTACTTTATTCAAGATCCATTGTCATGAATTTATAAATGAGGGAGAGATGTTTGAATCGAAGATTATCAAAATTTAATTAATCAAAATATAAATGGTTGCCTATTTATTCAATAATTTAGATTTTGGGTTCGCAACAACAGACATCTTTGGTATAACATAATGCGGGATAGAAATAACCCTCGTACGTGCTTCGGCAAATATTTTGGCACGATGACTCTGTGCAGTTTGTAACTTTAATAATCGGAAGCAGACAACCATATTTTACCTCTGCATTCGATAAACCTGTTCGATATTGAATTAATAATTATATAACATATAATTTATATGTTTTATAATCTAATACTTGATAGACAAAATAAGAGAATTACCAATGGTGAATGCGATGAACAACAATGATACTAAGCACACAGCGAATTTGACATTTCCCTTCATGCTTGATCGACCAATGATAAAATAATGTAATATTAGTGGTTTGAATTAGGATACGAGAATGGCAAAGGTGTCGCTCTATTTATAGCTGCATATTATGACGCTTCGATGCGGTTATATTATTTATGAATTGAAACGTGTTTATATTTACTAAACGATTAAGCATTTAAATTAATAAAGATCTTTATGAGAGTTTAATGTAACTTTGCGGGCTGTTTATTTTTTAAGATAATACACTTTTTCTTTTTACATAAGTTTACATTAAGTCAAACAAACATTTATCTTCCTATATATAAAGCTCAAGGATGTGAATTGACGGTTTCTTTTTGAAGCCACAATTCACATCCCCATTTTACCTCTGGTCAAATCAATAATTACGATTTCATATAATTATATAGCTATGATAGACTGCATATTTATTATTTTATGTTATTTTAAGCATATTTTAGATTATTTAGTGCACAAATGTGCACCGAACTACTAGTGTTATTTAATTCAATAATCGCATCCTTCCCTAAACAAAATCAACTATTTTATCCGTCCCATAATTTTCGTCCCAAATTTACTTAATACACAGGGAAAGAGTTAAATATATAGAGATATAGGGATAAATTCTAGAGAGACAATAAATATTTGTAAAACAGAAGGAGTAAATCTCAACCGTTGATTAGATTAATCAGACGGTTGAGATTAAAATCAATTATTTTATAATTTGGCGGTTGAATTTGAAAAATACACGGGCGGTTGGAGTTGACGGTTATTTTGAGTTTAAATCTCAGCCGTTAGATTATTAAAAACCAATGATCGAGTTGTGTCTCACCGTCTTACAAATATATATTTGTCCTTCTTGAACCATTCTCTAGAGACATAAATATTTTATGAAACATAGAGTCATAATATTGATCGTTGATTTAATTATTTCGGCAGTTGACATCAAAGTTGTTTACAAAAATAGGTCGACCGTTCTAAAACCTTTATCACGTGATACATATAATACTGAAACGAAACAAAAATTATGGGACGGAGGGAGTATAAACAAAATTTGAAAAAATACAAATCACCTATCATAGCACAATTTAATTATTAATTAACTTAATCTAAATAGTCCTATAAACTTGTTGTCCAACTAAACTTTGCCACAAGTTAATTTATGTTTTTTGTAGTCATAAATAATAAAAACTAGGTATTTACCCGCACCTTGTGCGGGGTGAAGTTATATTTTGAGTAATTTTAAGTAATTTAAATTTGATATTTGAGTGTAAAGAAATATTGATTAGGAAAACCTTTCATAAATGTACAAAAGAATTAGGAAAGATTCTTCATCAACATATTATAATTTTATTGGGAATCATTGAAATTGGAATCAAAATAATTTTACTCCATATCATAAGATATTTTTACTAAATTTTAATGGGAATCATTAATTACTCCATATCATAAGATATTTTTACTAAATTTTTCCATATTGAAAAGTCAAACGTACTACAATTAACTGTAAAATAGTTGCAAATGAAAAATCAAATGGATCCTAATAGGGTGTTTTGATTAAAAATTGTAAAAATATATTTCATTTTGAAATTATTCCATATTAAGAATTGAATTATGTACATGTTAATTGCAAAGTATTCTCAACTTAATTGCATATAATTCCATATCAAAAGTCAATGGAAAAACATTTATTGTAATATATTTTGTACTTAATATTGCAATAATTAATCCAAAGATATTAAATTAAAAGGAAAAAAGAATTCAAAATTCTAAAAAAATGACACGTAGGCCAAATCGCTCACACGGCGACACGTGTCCAATCATACTTCTCTTTTAATACATTGTATGCATTACTCACACTACGTTGATCTGCAAGTTTCCATTTAAAAGAAGCATCAGTTATGAAACTACAGGGATATAAGCATAGACGATTTCTTGCTGAATCAAGTTATTACCCTTCCAGACTTTTATTTTTCCAAACCTCAAGACACAAATGACTGCATTTTTACCACGATCTTTAATAGCATCGGACACAGTCAAAGCAAAGTTACCCCACAATACCATTGGTAGGCGATCATCACTATAAAGAATAAAGAGAGCAAACTTTTATTAGAATGAAACATTTAGTCGAATAATATAGTATGCATTACTGAGGATATCAAAATGAAAAGGCAATTTTTTTATACTCAGTGTTGCGGAGTTCCAAGGAAATCTTATGAGTATCTTTCCCATTAACTGAGATAACCTCGAGATGGCTAGCTTCAACAATCTGCCCAATGACATCTGAACACACAAAAAAAATTAGTCAAATTCTGGATTGTGAGTGCATGTTAAAAAAAATTATTTTAATTACTCACCAACTAAGAAGTCTGGATTGAGAGAACCATTTAGTATTCCTTTGTAACAGACTGGTTGAAGGCCAGTCTGATTCAAAGGATCATCATCGCATGATTTGATGCGGGTTGTGGACAGGAAACCAATTTTAAAATTGTGATTAGTTGTTCGGTACGTACCAATGGAGACACTCAAAGAGAAATTAGTAAATATATTAGTTTTCCCTTCAATCAAGAAGGGTTCAAACTTAGTCACCAAGTCCTTTTTAACAGTGGCATGAATTCTGTCACCAAGTCCTTTATTTTTAATTTGAATAACATCAACCATTGGATAAAATACATGATTTGGGGACATTTAAAAGCAATTAAAAAAAGAATAAATCCTGATTTTTAAAAAATTGTTAAATTTGAATTTGTGTGTAACCAATTTTTAAAAATTGGATAAGAGGGTCAGAAAAAAGCAAAAAGAATTCAAAATCTAAAAAAATCTGAAATTTGAAGAACATATATTCATCACTTAACAACTATCGGATATTATGATTCTAACATATAATTAATTTGAATAACATCAATCATTGGATAAAATACATGATTTGAGGACATTTAAAAGCAATTAAAAAAAGAATAAATCCTGATTTTTAAAAAATTGTTAAATTTAAATTTGTGTGTAACCAATTTTTAAAAATTGGATAAGAGGGTTTTTAGGATTTATAAAAAAGCCAACCAATCAGAAAAAAGCAAAAAGAATTCAAAAATCTAAAAAAATGACACGTAGGCGAAATCGCTCATACGGCGACACGTGTCAATCATACTTCTCTTTTAATATATATATGATTTAAAATAATTGTCAAGCGTTTGTACAGTTCAATGTTAAATATCATCACTAATAACAAAACCTGTAGAAAAAATTTCAGTGCCAGTTGAAATAAATTAAAATCACATTTTATAAAATGAAATTTGAAAATTTGAGTGGGGATAAATGTAAAATTGTTATCTTTATCTATAAAAAGAGATAGAATTTTTATATTTTACATTTATATCCCTGCATCTATTGTTTAGGTATTTAATCTGATTAAATGTACGAAGGAAATTTTCGGTACAAATATTGTGGCTTCAATAACCGCTAATAGAATGTTTTGCATTTTATTAATAGTAGAGATACAAATGATCGTACATTTATTTAATAAAATTTAGATTTTGAGTGCGCAACAACAGACATCTTCCGAATTACATATTGTAGGATAGAAATAACCTTTGTACGTGCTCCGACAAATATCTAGGCACGATGACTTTGTGCAGTTTGTAACTTTAATAACGGGATATAGGCAACCAAAATCTACCTTCGCATTCGATAAATCTGTTCGATATTGAATTAATGAATATATGACGTGTAATTTATAAGATTTACGATCACTAGACTAGTCCTTGATGGACATAATAGGGAAGTTACCTATAGTGAATGCCATGAACAACAATGATACGAAGCACACAGCGAATTTGACATTCCCCTTCATACTTGATCGACCAAAATGTTTCCAACAAAACAAAATAATGTAATATTAGTGGTTTGAATTAGGATACGAGAATGCCAAAGGTGTCACTCTATTTTATAGCTGCATATTATGACGCTTCGATGCGGTTATATTTTTTATGAATTGAAACGTGTTTATATTAACTAGACGATTAAGCATTTAAATTAATAAAGATCTTTATGACAGTTTAACTAGACGATCTATTCTATATTTAAAACGCAAAAGGTTGAATTAGCAGTTATTTTTGTGAAGCCACATTTTTGTTCCGAAAATACCCCTCATTTTACTTAACATTCTTATACATCTATTATACTCTAAATTATATTAAAATATATATACATCATGAATATAATCTGTGCAAGAAAGTACTAATGTTATTTAATTCAGTAATCGCATCCTTCCCTAAACAAAGTCAACTATTTTTCGTTCCACATTCACTTAATATACATGAGAAAGAGTTAAAAAATATAGAGACGTGAATATTTGTGAGACATAGAGATGTAATATTAATCGTTAATTTAATTATTTCGATAGTTGACATCAAAGTTGTTTTTAAATTAATTAGGCGGTTGAATTTGTAAAATATAAGTGCGGTTGGAAATTAATTGACAGCTATCATATTTATCGTTAGATCAATCAAAATTGACGATCGAGATCATGTCTTTCTATCTTACAAAAATATGCCTATTGTCCTGAAACCTTTATCACGTGAGACATATAATACTGAAACGAAACAAAAATTATGGGACGGAGGGAGTATAAACAAAATTTGAAAAATACAAATCACCTATCATTTTTAAAATAGCACAATTTAATTATTTATTAACTTTATCTAAATAGTCCTATAAACTTGTTGTCCAACTAAACTTTGCCACAAGTTAATTTATGTATTTTGTAGTCATAAAGAATAAGTGCGTTTAGGTTGTCTTGTTTTTTGTCTAATTTTCCAACAGTGTCAGGACCCAGGATCCATACAACTTGCTGAAACTTTCAGAATTTCAACTGTGGACCATTTTGAATACTCTAGCTGGCAGCTGCAGCTGACCACTTTACCAGTTTCCAGTAGATCAACTGAACTTCTTGTTTGTTGTAAAATACCATGAGATGTAAATAATGACACTTTGATAATTATGTTGCACAATATATGTTCTACAGTGAACACCTTCATGACAGTTTTTTTTACAACGTACTGTTAAATATCCTGTTAGCTACAATGCACTCCATATTACATATTTGATGTTCCGGACAGCCAACTATTTCCAGAACATTGTCAACCAGCACGTCCAGATAACAATTAACATTTTCTTGTTCCGAAGTGATTTTTCGACTTCTGCAAATTCACCAATAATATTTAAGTTCAGGTGATCAATGATATATACTCATTGATAGAGGCACGATGAAAAACTTTCCGACACTCTTAAAACAATACAGTTCTTGCTGAAAGTTACCAAAAAGATCGAACACAGGTTAGAATATCTCAATCAAAGGCAAGCAACATAAACCCATCAGACCCTAAAGTGACAACAAATATCATCGTATCTCAAGTAAAATAAAGCCATTTACCTCTAGGTATCATTCTGGAAGCCATGCTCGCAGTAGTCTGAGTCTGATTTAAAGCTTTCAAGTCGTTCAAAAGACCTGCAAAGTAAAATAGGACAACAAATTTGCATCACATACTAATATGTAAGTCCTTGAATGTCAGCAAAGACCATTATAAGAAGATTTACCATATTGATCAGATATGGACAAATAGTTTTTGCTCACAGCAAACTCCAGTCTTGACAAAAGAGCTTTAGAGTAACTAACTCTATAATATCCAGTTTGGTTCACATTCAATTTTATCCAAGGACAGGATTTATGGGAACAAGAACATCCAACAATTTCTGTGAAATGTACCACCATTTCATGAACATCCAATAGGAACTGGTGGTGCACATCATATGACCCACAAGCTAAGCTCACTGGAACAACCCATGATTGATTCTCACCCGAACCAAATGGCACCTAATAAAATGAAGTTTAATGTCAAGTTAAACAGTTGACTCGCAACATATTGATTCTAAACAGCAAGGAAAACATCTAACAAACAAACCTGCTTTAGTATCAAACCAGCATGCGTAGACTCGACCGATAAGATAGGAAAACCTCTTTGGTTTGTCCATTTACTCATTACATGTTTCACTGGTTTGCCAGAAGATCCTTGCAGGGAATTCCACAAATCACCCGTATTCGCATTTGAGAAATAATATTCTTTGATATAAGAAGCCATTGCAACCTGAGACAGATTCGATACAAAATTTAACTGCTGTCTCATCATTTCCATGCACAAAAAATAGAGAAGAAAGAAAACCTTAAACACTTCTGAGCCCAAATATGATTGTATCATCCTTACAACACATGCTCCTTTGTTGTAAACAATAGAATCAAAGCTGTTTTGGATGTCGTTTGTATTATTAATAATAACCTGCACAAAAGTAAACTTATATGATCAGTCACATACTACTGCCTATATCAACATACTTGAATCCAAACATAGTATTAACATATTAGTACCTCGACAGGGTGGGTGTTTAGGCCTGTATCTATTGTCAATGTTTTGAAAGTGGTTTGATAAACAAAATGAAACCATTCATTCCACTCAGGAAATATGTGATCGAGGGCATATGCACTCAGCTATTCATAAAAGAGAGAAAATGTGAGGGACATTACAAGTCAGAATTCCATAACATCAAATATAAAGAGAGTTAATATTTACCCAAGTGGCAAAACCTTCGTTCAACCACACGTCCGTCCACCATTTCATGGTTACGATATTTCCGCACCATTGATGGCCTAACTCGTGAGCAATTGTCTCAGCCACCTAAAAAAATACTCAAATGTTTATAACAAAGAATTAGCAGTATATTTACGCCGAAGCCCGAAAGCATAGATATTTAATTACCATATGTTTACGTTCATATCCTGACGTCTTATTTACGTATAAAAGGTAAGACTGATACGTTACTAATCCAAAATTCTCCATTGCTCCATAGTGGAATTGAGGAATCCCGACCATGTCTAATTTTGGAAGGGGGTAAGGAACTGAAAATAGCCTGAGAAATCGCACATTGGAGTTAGTCAAAATGAAAAAAACATAAACTACTTTAACAGGCTGAGTTGAATATACCTATGATAGAGTTGAAGGGATTGCACAGCCACATTTAACCCGAATTCTCCTTCAGTTGATTTTCCTATGGGAGTGTACACTCTAACTGTAACACCTAGTTAAGATGAAAAGGATCAAAGATTACTATTTTTACTTCAGATAATTTTTTAGTGTAAAGTTGTCTGCTTAAATTGTGATTACTTACCTTCAGTAGTGGAAGACTCGATGAAGTCGAATTTCCCAATCACAACTGCAACAAGATATGTCGACATAACCGGAGTTTGCTGAAACTTCACTGTCTTCCATGTACCATGAACATTCTCATTCAGTATTGGCATATTTGATAGGGGAGTCAGTTCAGCTGGTAACTCCAGTGTGATTGTAAATTTAGCCTGCAGGTTGAAACACAAATTTGATATTTTAGAACCATGACATTTTAGGATGTGATCCTGAACAATAAAGACAGACCAGTTCAAGTAGTCATCATCAAATGCATTTTAAGAAAGTTATTTTTGACACAAATGAAAACAAAAGAGATTAGTTTCACCTTTAGCGCTGGCTCGTCCCAGCATGGAAAACATCGTCTTGCATACGTTGGCTCGAATTGAGTTACTGCCATGTAACTCATTTTTCCGTTAGATTCATACTCGCTGCAAGAACATTATACACATTAGAGCAAATAGGCATACACTTAATTATAAATAATTTTTATGCAGAATGTGGAAATGAAAAAACCAATATCACCTTCTGTAGAACCCAATTAGATTCTCATCAAACAATCCTCTGAACAGTCCGATTGACAGATTACCAATCCCCTTTGGCAATTTTTGTTCAAACTCTATAATAAAAACTTCATCTTCAAGATTAAAGGAGCTCCGGATAGGTTGCACAACCTACGTATAAAAGAACATTCTTTTATGTAAATAAATGTGTTTCGATTAGAAAGATTCAAGATTTTTACCTTATCAATGTAGGTGTAAGTGATATCTTGAAGTTCAATGCTTAGATTCACAGCATTTAACACCAAAAATGGCGTCTCCTCAAGTATCCGCAACTGGACTTGGATAGATCCTGTGAAATTGGAATTTTGCAGGTCTGGCCTCAATGAAAGGGAGTAGCTTTCTGGCACTGCAAACTCTGGGAGTCGCAGCTGATGATCCACCAACGCTACAACAACCGGAAACAAAAACTAATCAGAAAGCAAAAAAACTTCTTCCTTATGTGTTAAAACAATGGACAGATGGGGTTTCTGAGAATCAAGCTCAGACAGTTTTAGTTCCAAACACAAACACAAACACAAACAATGAACGAAAGACTACCTGATGAAATTAGCAGGGCATGGAAACAAATCAACATGTGCAGCTTCATTCCGGTAAACAAGTCTGGTCTCTGGTGACTCCTCAAGTTGAATTCAGCAGGGTATGGAAACAACAGATCAGGGTCGTCTGAAGTTGTGATCTGTAGGAGATGGACTGAAAGATGGGAAACAAGGAGGGTTAAGAAAAAGCGCCAAAATGAGTAGATGACGGAATCTAGACTTAAACATTAATAAGGTTAATTTCGGAAAGAAACTGTTTACGGCGTTTACTTTTAATGCCGTTTTAAGGTTAATTTGGATTTCGTCTCAAACCCATCACGTGGCAATAAATCAAGACAATGACGGCGTTTAAATTTGGAAACACGAAACGACGTTGTTTTCCCTTAGTCTCCGTTTCGCAAAATCGAGCCCTAACTATTAATCGATCAATTCTGATTGGGTTCTTTGTCAGGCGATTTGGAGTTAGGAATTCATCACCGGATTACTTCGCAGGTTAAGTTCGTATCTTTTTTTCATCAGCTATTCTTCTTGTTGATTGGTTTGATTGACATTCGTTATGTGTGTTGCTTGATTAGAATTTAGCAGTTTTTTTGTATGTAAAATGCACCTGCAGAATGGTTTTTCTTTAGTTTACTGAAGGTTTTATTTTTTAGTTTAGATGTGCAGCCCGAATACTATCTTCTGTTTGAGACGTTACTGTTAGAGAAGTTCAAGAAGTTCTTCAAATTCAGAATGGACTGATTTTAGGAACATTTCTGTTAGAGAAGTTGAAGTTGTTTGAGATGAGGCAATCAAAGACAGTTTTTATTGTTTGTCTCCCAGGTTTTGATTATGAAAACGCTGAGACACCCAAATATTGTGAATCTTGTCGAGGTTATTGATGATCCAAAATTCAGATATCTTTTACATGGGTAAAAAAAGGTCCTGTTGTTTGATTTTTAGTTTGTTTATGATCTTTTCATTTATGATGACAAACACATGTCTACAAACTTATTCTGTTCAGTCAAATTCATCATATGTGGAAAGCAAATGAGTGTTATAGGGAATTAGCCCTGAATGCAGCTTATACAAAGTGACAGCAAGAAAGTATCTGCGTGAAGTAGTATCTGGGTAATTTACCTACATGGTCATTTATGATGCTTTAGTATTTTATCGCATCCTTCACGATACAGATAATTATTTACTTGCACTATGCTCTCTATATTTGGTTTTGCAGAACATAGTACATTGAGACATCAAACCAGATAATCTCTTGGTCTCAAGCACCGATACTGTGAAGATATGTGATTTCAGTGTAAGCCAGGTATTTTAGGATGATATGGATGAACTCCATCACTCTCCTGAACTCTGGTTTTCACTGCACCAGAGTACATTCTAGGAAAGATCTAGGACTTCAAATTGGACTGTTTAAATTTGCAATTGTATTATTTTTCATCTCTATATGAGTCATCTTGTAGAGCTAACGCACCATGGCAAGGGGGGATATTTGGGCTGTAGGAGTCACCTTGTACTGTATGGTCGATATCCCTTTCTAGGAGATTCACTTCAGGATACTTATGACAACTGACAAGGTTTACAAGTCGATGCATTCTCGTTTCTGTTTCTGTTTTTCACACAGCGAGTGTTCTCTGTTTTCATCTATATTATCTTTCTGCATCTAGATTGCAAGCAACCCTCTCATACTCCAGGACAACCTCAACTGAAACTTGAGGAACCTGATCGAAGGACTGCTATGTATAGGTCAGCATCAATTGCTTCCCAAGTATTTCAAATTGGTTTTGTTTGGAACTAGTAGCTGCTGCGTTTCACTCGATTAAGTTATACTGCAGGTTAACTCCCTTGCAGCAATTAAGTTATTGCACTTTACTGTGGCCGCCGACCGGGCTAGACTTTTCATTTATGATGCACAGTTTGAACATTTGTTCTGATGGTAGTCAGTACTCACTCTCTCACTACGGTAATTCTTGCTTATTTCACTATTTTAATTTTTAACACATGTTTATTCACTGACCCTCGTTAATTTTTCTTTATTGGACCTAGGCCACATTAGTAAATATCTGGTACTTCTATCTCGAATCAGTTCTGCACTTTTCTTTGATCAGTTACTCTGGTCGTGGAAGGAGGCAATAGTTATTAAACATTCTGATCAATATTATTGATGTGAATCGTACCCAACATAAAAACTTATTTGAATTAAATATTGGATGGGTAGTGTTGCAAGTGTCAAAATACTATACATTTTTCTCATCAAGTTCTAGTGACATCTGCATAGAGGAACATGTACTATTTAAAGTTGTGGTAACTATATGTACTATATTCAGATTGCGTGGTTATGTTAATTTTTTCTTTTAAAATGGTTTTGCGAGTTGAAAGTCCTGGTCCTAATAAGTTTCGATTGCTTTAAGAGATGCTTTAGGTAGTATCATGATGCTTCTTGCTACCTTCATTTCTTCTATTATAAAGTTGGTTGTATTAAAGTGAGTTTGATTTCATCTCTAATATCTAGATGTGGATGTTATCTTTGAAGCTTGTAACTTCTTCAGAGTTAATCATTGATTCTCAAATCATTAGTTGCAGACAAGAACTAGTGTTTCAAATGTTAGATATGATATGATCCTTAGTTTCTTAATGCTCAATGACTCAGTCATACAAACATACATCTGATGATTTCTTTTCAATACTTTTTGTAGTGATTTATCCACTCACTGGTCACACAGCTGTTGAAAAGAGATTGGAGAGATTCTTCTTAATTTAATAAGTAGAAATAGTTGACCATCCCACCTCAGATCCGCTCCATGCTCCAGATCAGTATCAGATGCTCTGTTTTTCGAAATCAGAAAAAAAACAGAGGGTTGACCCAACAGAACAGTAATGGTGGAACAGGTCCACGCCATCCCTGGGAAATGGAGAACAGTATTGACTTTCAGACTCAAAGAATTAAGGAAGCCGCCAATTGATTAGCAGCATGGGTTTGAAGATGAAGATGATCATATGTATGTATATTTACTACACTGCTCTGCCTCTGTTTCTTCTGTCCCCACCAACAATTCATTTCCTGCCCACCAACATTTACTAAATATATACCCACTCCTCCACTCCACCCTCCCCCATATCCATTTTCAGTATCCTTAAAACCTTCCAATTCACTCAATCACTCTCAATTGCTCAACTTATCTGGCAGAAGAAATGTCTGATTCTCAACTTGATGGACTTCAAGCAGCTCATGACTATTCCCATCACAAGGTACTTCCTCACTCATTCTTGTCACCTGTTTTATTTCATGTTGTAGTTTTTCATTTCATGTTGTAGATTTGGTTTTTGAACTCAGGCTGGAGCTGCGAGTGCTACAGAAATATCTGAAGCAACCTCCTCAGATGGAGCACAAACTACCAATTGGAAAAAACCAAATCTTTTTCTGCAAATACCTACCAAAGGATCAAATAGTCAAGTTCAAGAACAAGAGTTTGTGAAAATAAACATACCAGCAACTCCCACTCCCAGAAGAGTAAATTTCAGCTTGGCCCAAACCATCAACGAGTCAATAGTCAATCCATCCCCAAGCCCCTCGTCCAGATTGAAGTCTCCCTTTAAATACTTGCTGCCACGATTGAGCTTTAAGAATATAGCTTTAACTTCGGATGTTGAGAGGGGAAGAGAGACAGAAACAACGATTTCAGGAGCAGTGTTTGACTCTCCAGGTGATAAATCATCTATATCAAGGTCATTGTCGCTTATATTTGCTCCAAGGATAAAGAGAACTTTATCCTTTCCGGTTGCGGTTGCTCCTAGTTCGCTTTCTGATGGACAAACTGTGCGTGAGGGAAGTGTCTCAGGGCCCTTGAATTCGGATGTGAGTGACTGATATTGCACTCTTCAGATATCTATCTATGTGTACAATTTGAATGAAGCATTTGACTGATTTAGTATGTGGGTTCATGATCACTGTTTCTCGTTCTTACAGGTTAAAGGAGCTATATCAAGGTCTCTTTCAGTACCTGCCAACAATAAAGACAAGAAGCTTAAGAGAGTCGACTCATTTTTCCGGGTAATTCCCTCGACTCCACGAGCCAGAGGAGATTCGACCACAACGGACATAACAGACACTGCTGGTGAGGTCTACACGTCTGGTGAGGTGACATGTTCATAATTTGTTTTGACTATTGTTTGACCTTCAAACTTATTGACAAATATTGTGCAGAAAATGATGAAGCAGATGGGGAAGATATACCCGAAGAAGAGGCTGTTTGTAGGATTTGTTTTGTTGAACTTTGTGAAGGTGGTCAGACTTTGAAGTTGGAGTGCAGCTGCAAAGGTGAACTTGCTCTAGCTCACCAAGAGTGCGCTGTCAAGTGGTTCAGCATCAAGGGAAATAGAACTTGCGAAGTGTGCAAACAGGAAGTACAGAATCTACCAGTTACTCTCCTGCGCATCCAGAGTGTGACCACACAACGTACTAGTAGCAGAATACCTCGAGAATTTGGTGGATACAGGTATGAAAGATTGCAAGCACCTATTGCCATTATAAAACATCGATTTGAGTTCCCAATGTGTTCTGATATATTCTGCCCTTTTACGACATTTTTTCAGTGCATGGCATGACATACCCATACTGGCAATAGTTAGCATGCTTGCATACTTCTGCTTTCTGGAGGAACTTCTGGTGAGGCTTATTCTGAATATGATTTCCTTAAGTGCTTAGCTTCAAATCTTTACAGTACTAATCATGGAGGTAATAGGTTGGGAAACTGAGTACCAGTGCTATTTCAATATCGCTCCCATTCTGCTGTTTATTGGGTCTTCTATCATCTATGACTTCGTGTACCGTGGGTAAGTATCTATGCTCATATGGCCTCCCTCGGCGAACATAATTTTTCTGCTAATACACTACTTTTTCATATGTGATATTCGAACTGTTGATTGAAGCTGTGTTCTTTTTTCAGTGAAGAGGAGATTCATTTGGATATATGCAGCAATGCAGTTTGCATTTGTAGTTCTGTTTGGGCACATCTTCTACTCTGTGGTAACAAACCTAATAGCTACATTTGTCAAACCTAATCAAAACATGTTACTCATTTGTCATATGTTTAAACCTTTATACTGAAAACATTCTATTCCAGATTCACATTCAAGCAGTTCTATCAATCCTACTAGCTACATTTGCTGGTTTCGGCGTGGCAATAACCGGTAGTTCGATACTGGTTGAGGTTTTCAGGTGGAGACATAGACTTCGACGATCAGCTCGAGCTCAAGCTCAAGCTCGAACTCCTACAATAATACCTGAACAACACCTATCTCTGGAGCCTCCCAACTCACATGTTGCAAGCTCAACAAACCATAGCAACAGAGACGAAGCTTTAGCTCCTGTACAAGCTTGATGAAAATTCTTAAGTGTGATCAAATTCCATTTCTCATCAATCAAATCCACTTGAAAAAAACAGAGCATTCAAAAACAGAGCATTCGAAAGGAATCCATTAAATAACAAACCCTCAAATTCGCAGCAGCATTACAAACTAAAATTCAAAAATATCAAAAATAAATATCTTAAGATGAACAAAAGTATGAGTTTCAACTGTAACCAATAGAAGAAGGAAGAAGCTTCTGGACGGAGAAGAAGCTATTCGAATCAGAGCATATCTCGCCTTGCGGCCGATCCATATCGCGCCCTCTCGTCATTATCCTTCCGCTTCTTGATAACAAACGCGCCCAACGCCGCCAACGCTACAAACGCAATCACACCAAACGCGATTCCCGCTTTAGTCCCGGTGCTCATCGCGCTTGATTTCTTCATTGTTCCGGAACCATCCGCAGCAGGTGATGGAGGAGAAGGTAAAGAAGGCGGAGGTGCATCTGCTTCTGGATCGGATGATGAAGGAGTTGGTGTAGGAGATGGTGATGGTGTTGGAGTTGGAGGTGTGGATGGAGATGGTCCAGGTGCGTTTGGTGGAGGTGCTGGAGGAGATGAGATATCAGATGGTGGTGGTGCGGCTGTTGCTGGTGGAGGAGATCCTGGCGTGTCTGGTTCAGGTGCGGGACTTGCTGGCGGTGGTGGTGGATCTACGGAGGTTGATAAATGGATTGAGAGTAGGAGAGTGAGTATCGCGAAGCACAATGCAGGTGTTGTTGATGGTGTTGGTCTCGCCATTGTCAGATCTGAAGCTGTTAACTCTATAGTTGAGTTAACTAACTAGAGCAAGCAGTGGTCTGCTCGATCTGAAACGGAGAGAGAGAAGGGTTTGAAATAGGGAAGAAGGAATGAAGTGTTGCTGTACAGATTTTGTAAAGCTAGCTGGATTTATGGCGGATTTGAGGACGGCTGTATGCGATGCAGGGGATCGTGTCTCTTCATGGATGCGACAATCTCTTCTTGCGTAATTTAACAACGCCAGATCAGGTCAGGCTTTCCTTTCTTTTCTTTTAGGTTTAAAAGTTAAGCAAGTGTTGAATTAGGCAAGTTGAGTTTGATAAGTAATATGGAGATTGCTGCAAGAGGAAATATTTTTACGATTTTGTGTGTGTAATAAATTAGGTTTAAATTAACTGGGACTTTGTTTTGGGAAAATTGTAGAAGGGTTAACTTTAATGTGATGAATATGATCGGTGATTTTATTAGTTACCCACCCCTCTAGATACAAGTTGTTTTTTAGTATATTTAGTACTTTGTCTGATGCTCCATTTGTTTGCCATTAAGTGCTAGTCGTGATAATTTTGTATGCATTTGATCAAGTCAACGTTGTGTATGGGTTTGTACCGATTTTGTAAGTGGGTTTCTGCCTTGATTATTTAGTGGCCTTGGACCCTATTCTTAAGCTACGGAAATTCAGTACAGGGTATTTTCTGCATTGCAAACATTTATTTTTTATTTTTTATTTTGGGTCTGAGGCATTGATGTGATCATTGATTTTTGGAATAATTCATACTGGAGTAGTGATTAAGAGAGTAAAACATAATGAGGTCGGCATGATTGATAGAATGTAGTTGATATATGATTGGTGGACAAAATGGAATACAAGAAGATCCAGATCCTGTGTGTGTTTGCACGATGATGAATGCTTGTTTACTCTCTTTTGTCTTCTCCTTGTTTTTTTCTATCCCACCGCCAACCTCGCCCCTGTCATCAGTATAATAGTAACATTCCTGCATCTTCCATGAGTTGTTAAGAATCTTAAACCACCATAAACGTAACCATGATTATGAATATAGCAGCAAAACATCTATAGCCGTACAATAGAGTATCAAGTATAAATACATACGGAATAACTCACAACAAAATGTCTTCAACCTATCCTTAACACTATAACTCCATTAAATTTAAACTATTCATCATCATCTTAACAGCTTCTCAAAGTTCATCCTTGCATCGCTGCTGCTGCTGCTGCTCTTCTCTACTTCAACATTGTCAGAAGTTGCTTCTTCAACTTTCGTTGGAGAGGAAGTTACAGGTCTCTCAAGTTTGAAGGGGACTCCAGCATTCTTCTTGAGGAATTTGTAAAACTCAACCACAGTGCGTTCGCCGTCAAATGTTATCTGTTGTAACATACAGTACAATGTCATTATAGTTCAAGTGAAACTAGGCTTGAGATGAACACTAACAAGAGAGTGCGGTTATTGGAATGGATGGCTTACAGGGTCAGTGTTGTTTCCGGCAGGGAAGAAAAGGATAGTGGGGAATCCATCAGACTGCACAAAACAGATTTCATTCTTAGACTAAACCCTGGGCATGTATTTTATAATGTTACACAATGGAACTCTTGTTATCCCATAAACCATCCTGTTGTAACAAGAGCGATACCTTTGCTTTGGGATGTTCATTTGTAGTTCCATCCATCTTAGCTATGACAATTGAGTCAACTCCCCTAAGGTATTTAGCCAGCTTGTTATAGGTAGGTTCCAGAGATTGACAGTGTCCGCACCACGGGGCATATATCTGTTCCAGAAATAGCACAGCAGCAAATAAATCAGTGACATTGCAAAAACAAACGTGTTTTTTCCTGTAGACTCTAAAGATGAAGGCACATTACCTCAAGAAGTACATCTTTAGACTCATCCAACACTATTTCATCAAAGTTGTCCCCAACTACAATTTTCACATCACCATCATTCTGTGTCATCAAACAAAGGAGGGATATTAAATTTCAAATCATTAAATACAGTCGCTAGTTCAGGACAGAATTATATGAATATACCTTTTCAGGAATAGGATCTGACTTGAAAAAAGGTTCGAGTTTGTCATCTATAAAGTCTATGCCAAAAGCCTGAAGACACACAGTTCAGATAATCAAATACTTCAATATTTTCACAAGTAGCAACATTTTGGAGTCTCAACTGAGCAATAACCTTTAAGTTATCCAAGGTCACTTCTCCTTCAAGGAAAAACTTTTTACCGTCATCATTTCCTGTATATGCAAGAACCTACGAAAAACATGGACAAAAGACATCAGGAAGTCCCTTTAGAGATCATCAATTCCAGATAAGATATGGCATAATGAAACCCAGTTAGCTTGAAAAGCACCTTTGGAGCATCGCCAGTGACACCAAAGTATTCTGAAACTGGTTTCCCTACGTCTTCATTGTCAGACTCGACATATACAAAAATAAGCTGCCCATACGATGGAAAGGACGTCGATTAGAAGCCAAAAATTGAGACTCGGACCGCAAGTAATGTCCATTGGGGTGGTGCCAGATAGTGGTTTTGTATAAAAAGATTGAGCTTACCTTCCCCTTGAAAAGCTTCGCTGCTTGCTCAAATATTGGAACAACTTTCTCAGAATCTTTTTTAGTTGCAAACAACAGCATCTGTGAAAACAAATACAAAACTTGAAAACTATTGTCACAACAGAGCAGCAATATTTCAACATCACTGAAGGATTAAACATTTGTTAATAATACTCGTTAATCAGTTAACTTACCTGCTTTTTAATAGCACTTTCAAATATCATTGGGGCACTTTCTCGGGTAAAAATTGTCACTAAAGGAAGTTTGTTTGCAAAGGCAAATTCAGCTATTGCTGATTTGGTATATTTACCATCTGCGTAAATGAGTTGTGATGATGTTAGTCATCTAATATGCCACCTCACTTAGGTTCACATTAAATTACTAAGCAATTACCGAATTGGCTCAACTTCTCAGCCTCTTTCTTCACCATGACCAAGTAGGCCGTTTAGCGTCATCATCAATGTGGAATAGTTTTGCAACGTCAGAATTCACCGTCTGGTAGAAATTCACATCGTCTTCGAGCCTAGAAGCTGCAGCAAGCTCCTCGCTCTCAGGGCCCTGCAGTAAAGTGGCAATCAAGATCACAAACTACTCGGCATATGTTACTTAGATACTTCATAAACTTGGCAAATCATACCACTAAGGAGTTGAGGAAACCTAGAAGAACTTTGCTTTCTGAATCCAATACTTTCTGAGCTTCCTCAACAGTGGTGATGTTAGCAACTCCAGGACCAGTCTTCTTCCTGATCCAAGTCACTATACCTTCTCTGCAGAAATTTGAAAATAAGCAGCTGGATGTCAGAGGCAAATAAAAAACAGCAGTGATACTGGTAATTGCTGATGTTACCATACACAATGATAGAGTGAAATTTAAAAGTTCATACTTGGTTCTCTGCCCGGTATAAGGCTTGTGATCTCCATCAATGAAGAAAACAACTGTCGGAAATCCCTGCACATCATACTCCTGTGAAAGCTCATTCTCCTCAGTGGCATCCACTTTGGCCAGCACCACACCCTCATCCTTCAACTCGGTCGCTGCAGCAGCATACTCAGGCGCCAAAGACTGACAATGTCCACACCAAGGCGCATAAAACTCAACCATCACAAATCTATTGTTCTCAATCACATCACTGAAATTCCTCTCTTTCAACACCACCACATCCTTCTCATCCACCTCCGGCATAGCGTGCTCCCCATCTCCTTCACGGTTAAATTCCGTCTCATCGAAGTCGCCGTAGTTACCGAAATCCTCATCTACGCCTTCCACCTCCTCGTCATCGTCGTCGAAATGGTCGTCGAATTCTTCATGAGTCCCCTCGCCGCCGTGGTGGTGTCCATGAGCTGCCGGTTCTGATTTCTCCTCCTCCTCGAGGAAGCTGATGAACTCATCGTCGTCGTCAGCGTCGGAAGTCGGTGGTGGCTTCGAGCCGAGGCTTAAAGAAGGAATAGCCGCGAGGATCAGGAAGGAGGTGCAGACGAGCAGAATCAACACTCGGTTCGTCATTGATGACGTCAGCGGCACTGAGAATTGGCGAAATGTGAATCAATCCGAGATCCCCAAATTCTGAGATCTAACCAGCTTCAGTCAGTAGGGATATTCACTTCAAACGACACCGTCGAACTCACAAAGCAAACGCAACGCAGCGTTTTATATATCGGCCACGCAACGGCCAGAACAAAACTCTGCCGTCTGTGTTGAGCTATTAAAGTTATGTAAGAGGATTCTGCTATCCGAAGAGATCACTACCCAAAGCTACTGGGACAATTTCCTGAGTTGAGTCTTCATGTGTCACACCGATTTCCTGTTCTTCGATTCGTTCAAGCTGCTGGACGACATTTATCATCGAAGGCCGATTCATGCTGGAACCAATGCAGAGCAATGCCAGCTCCAGCATGTTAACTGCAGTGGACCGTGCCCGGTGATCTAAAGTGTAGTCGATGAAGTCATCAGGGCTTCGCATACATTTGGCCTTTGAACAGTCAAATAGCATTAGCTGGTAAGTAAAAAACAATTTTTTTTTTGATTGTGATTACCAGGGCTGGTAGAGAAGCTTGCTTTACCTTTGAAACAATGCTATCGTGAAAAGATGACTGATTCATATTTATGGCTTCACGTCCACTGACTAATTCCAGCAGAAATACCCCAAAGCTGTATACATCGCTTCGGTCTGTATACTGACTTGTAGCGACCCTTCAAATTAAAACAGCATTTAAACACTAGTATTTTGAAGATTTGCTTTACGGGGAAGAAAAGTAGAGCGCCAATGTTGCGTGTTTGTTTTAAATGTGACTTACTCTGGATCAAGGAAGCAGTCCATATTTGAGTATGATGACTCTGCACGATGACCCTCTTGTTGTAATCTAAAAAACCAGACTACAGTTCTTAACCTAAGTGAATCAATCAGTTCTTTAACCTAATTCTAACAAACAAACTAAATCTGTAAAACCTAGAAGAAGTAATTGCATGCAAGAATATTAAAGACAGTGACACACCAGATTTTACCGTGGTTCCTCAGGATCAAAGATCCGTCGTCGTAATCCACGTTGAGCTCTACCGGGCTCTAATCCACTATACTGCTACCACGAACCGGCAGCCAAAGCGAACAACACAATATCCAGTGTACAGCAACTCAGATCTCACCCTCACACAACTCAAACAAATCGCTCAAGAATGGAGATGCTCAACACATGAGCGTTACTGCTCACAAACCGAGCAGCAACTTACAAAACCTGAGTTATTACACACTATAACCACCTGTTCACTCAAAACCTCACGCAAATCTGGAGATCGAACGAAGAACGCTTGAATCGCCTTTTGCGCCGCAGCGGAGAGAGTTGTGTTTCTTCTGTGTGTGCTAGGGCTTCTGATCCTTGCAACGAAGCTTATATATCATCTATCTTCAGCCGTCCGATCAGCATGTTAATCAACGGCTCATAAATAGCCAACATGGATATGTCACTCGGATTGGGCTTAAGGAAATGGGCCGCAACATTAGATGCCCAGCTTCATTCTTCAAATCTCCCCCTGAAGCTGGGTTTTTTTTTACTCCTCCTGAACTTCAGAAACTACAGCTCTCTGATATCTTCTCAGCATAGTGGATTAAAGTACCCGGTTTCATAGCTCATGTACCTGCAGTCCTTACTCAATAAAGAGCAGGTCCAAACACAACCGAAACTTTGTATTAGTAACGGTTTTGGTACCCATATCAGCAGGATTCACAGAAGTATCAATTTTGCACAATTTCAACACCTCTAGCAATCAAATCTCGCACAAAGTGATATTTAACAGAAATATGTTTAGAACGTTCATGGTACACAGGATTTTTACTTAACATAAGAGCAGATTGACTGTCTGTAAAAATAACAGGCACATCACTATCACTACTCAAACCAATTTCCTGCAGAAAACCATTCATCCACAAACATTCCTTAACAACATCACAGATAGCAATATACTCACTTTCAGTAGTTGATAAAGCTACTAAAGATTGCAATTGAGACTTCCATGCTACACAGTTATTATTCACAGTGATAAAATAAGCAGAAGTAGATTTTCTACTATCCCTATCACCCGCAAAATCAGCATCCACAAATCCCACCAATACATTATCACATTTCCTCTTTTCAAAACACAGGCCAATATCAATAGTACTTCTCACATAATTCAACACATGCTTTAATGCTAACCAATGATCATAACCAGGATTTGACATAAATCTACTAAGCAATGAAATAGCAAAACATAGATCAGGTCGTGTACTAATCATGGCATACATCAAAGAACCTAAAGCATTTGCATAAGGTATACTAAGCATTTTAGCAATTTCAGCACTAGATTTAGGGCACTGTGATTTATCCAACACAAAATGAGAAGCCAAGGGAACAGGAACCTGTTTCCCTTCCAAACAACCAAACTTAGAGATAACTTTCTCTAAATAAGGTCTTTGATGAACCTTTAACCAAAGGTTCTGCCTATTTCTTTCAATTATCATACCTAAAATTTTCTAGCTTTTCCTAGGTCTTTCATATCAAATTCAGCACTCAGTTTTGCTTTCAATTCATTAATAACAATCAGAGATTGACTAACCAACAGCATATCATCTACATACAGCAGAATAAACACTTTAACACCATTCATATCACAAAAATAGCAGCAGCTATCATATTCACTTCTACGAAATCCTAGTTTAATTACAAAAGCATCAAACCTAAGATACCATTGCCTAGGACTCTGTTTAAGACCATACAATGATTTTTTCAGTAAACAAGCATGGTTTGGGAACCTAGGATCCTCAAAACCTTCAGGTTGTGACATAAAAATCTGCTCATTCAATTCACCATGCAGAAATGCTGTTTTAACATCTAATTGTTCCAGCTCTAAGTTAGAGCTGGCTACCACAGACAGTATACCCTAATTGTCTTAAACTTAACAACTGGGGAAAAAATCTCATTATAATCTATCCCCTCCTTCTGTGTAAACCCCTTAGCTACTAACCTAGCCTTATATCTTAAAGGTTCAGATTCTGTTTGGCCTTCTTTTATTTTATATATCCATTTACAGGCTACTAGTTTCTGATTTTTAGGTTTAGGAACTAAAATCCAAGTATTATTCACCTTAAGTGAATTCATTTCTTCCTCCATGGCATCCTGCCATTTCTTGCTGTCTTTGGAGGTTATAGCCTCCAAATAACTACCTGGCTCAGTACTTATTACTTCCTGAGCAGCCACAAGGGCTGTAAACACCAGGTCAGCAATAGAAGAAGAACAGTACCTAGGGTTTGGTCTTGGGATTCTACGTTCTCTATCTCTGGCTAGCTGGTAGTCAGTCAATTGATCATTGACTGATTCATCTAACTGCTCAGCATGGTCTTGGAGTCCAGCGTGTCCTTGGACAGGCTGCTCCCCCTGATCATCAACCCCCTGATGATCAGCAGTAGGATCGATCTGACCCTCATCATGCTGTGCCCCCATCTCCACTTCTAAGGGTCTGATCCTATCAGGTTCATTTTCTATCACAGTATTAGGGCTACTAGGGATATCAGGGCTATTATCAGGTTTCCTAAAGGGAAATATCTGTTCATTAAACGTTACATCTCTACTTATTATTATTTTAACCCCTCTAGACTCATATTCCCATAACCTATAGCCTTTAGTACCCTGTTGTGTCTGATAACCTAGAAATATACATTTTATGGCTCTAGGGTCTAACTTACCCTCTTTGGTATGTGCATACGCTGCACATCCAAAAACCCTAAGGTGTTTAAGGCTGGGTGGTCTATTTTTCCAGAGTTCTAAGGGTGTCTTAAAATCTAAGGCTCTATGGGGACTCCTATTAATCAGATAAGAGGCAGTGTACAAGGCTTCTCCCCAAAATCCTTTGGGGGAGACCTGAGGTAAACAGTAGGCATCTGACCTTCTCTAGTAAGGTCCGATTCATCCTCTCAGCAACCCCATTTTGCTGAGGGGTATGCCTCACTGTTTTGTGTCTCAGAATTCCACATTCTGAGCACAGGCTATCTAATTGTTCATTACAGAACTCCATACCATTATCTGTCCTAAGTGCTTTTATTCTTTTACTAATCTGATTTTCTATTAAGGTTTTCCAGTTATTAAACTTATCATACACCTCATCCTTAGACTTCAACAGGAAGGTCCATACCATCCTGGAGTAGTCATCTACTACACAGAGGAAATATTTATTTCCTCCATGTGACTCATGGGTTGCCGGTCCCCATAAGTCTGCGTGTAAATACTCTAATGGTTCCTTAGAGGTATGCTGACCTAGGGTGAAACTATGCCTATGTTTCTTAGCAAAATACAGGGTTCACAGAAAGGCAATTTATCAACATCAATCTTATCAAGAATACCCTGCTTAGTCAGGGCTGCCAAGCCCTGACTACTCATATGGCCTAATCTTAAGTGCCATTTTTCAGCATCATTAGCAATAGTACCAACAGCAGGCATAGCAATAGCAAGCAAACTAGCACATTTCCCTAACAGCACATACAAGCCATTCATTTTCTTACCAGACAACAGCAACTTATTATTTCTATAAACATTCATTAAACCACCTTCAGATATGCATGAACAGCCAATATCATCAAGAACACCTAGTGAAATTAAATTCCTTTTCAGACTAGGTACATGCCTAACATTGGTTAATAATACTATCCTATCATCATGCAATGTAAGCCTCACTGACCCCATACCCTTAACAGTACACACATTGTCATCACCCATATACACATATTCACCAGATATCTCAGAATAATTCTCAAAACAATCAGAGTTTGGGCACATATGATAAGAGCAACCAGAATCAAGAATCCACTCATCTTTAAATTTTCTAGATGTTACATTTAAAACTTCTAAAGTATCCTGATCCTTATTCTTATCTACTGCTACATTAGTTTCATTTTGTGGATTATTCTTACTCCTATTCTTCCACTTATAGCAGTTCTTTTTAAAGTGCCCTGTCTTACCACAGTAAAAACATTTCTTACCCTCTAGGTTGTCTTTACTATCCTGATTATCCTTATTATTACCTTAGTATCTTGCCCTTATTATCTGAACTATTACCTTTACCCTTATTCTGGTTACCTTTCCCTTTACCTTTCACAAACAGATTAGCACCATTCTTAGCCTTATTTTTCAAGTTCTATTTCCCTAGTTCTCATAGCAGTGCACAACAAATCATACGAAGGTATGTACCCGTATACTGATAAGCATTCTTAACAACTTGATAATTATCAGGCATAGAATTCAGCAAGATCATAACTATACTAGTTTCATCTAATGCATATTCAGTACCAGACAAGATCAAAGTCATTCTCAGAAACTCATCTAAATTATCATCTATTGATTTACTGCTATCCATCTTATAAGCAAACAAACTAGCTTTTAAATAGGCAAGATTAGGCGCTAACACATTTGCAAACAGGGATTCTAGTTTATGCCATAAAGAAAGAGGAGTTTTGCAGGTACTAACCTTTCTGATAATGTTATCAGTTAAGCTTAACAAAATCAGACTGTGTGCTTCTTTATCAATTTGTACCTTCCTCTTCTTTTGCTCGTCAGTCCATAGTGACTGATCCTCATCCAGAGCTACGGAGACTTGGTGGAAGGCGAGCAGAGCCTCTACCTTCAGTTTCCAGACACCGAAGTCTCCCTTTCCATTGAACTTATCCAGATCAATCTTGGCAGCCATGTACCTCGCAAGAAACACACAAGAAACAATTTGTGATCAGTGGAGTAGTTGTTCCACAAATAAAATCAGATGACAGCAGGATCAATTTAAATCTACCAGAATCCTATAATCCGGCTCTGATGCCACTTTGTTGTAATCTAAAAAACCAGACTACAGTTCTTAACCTAAGTGAATCAATCAGTTCTTTAACCTAATTCTAACAAACAAACTAAATCTGTAAAACCTAGAAGAAGTAATTGCATGCAAGAATATTAAAGACAGTGACACACCAGATTTTACCGTGGTTCCTCAGGATCAAAGATCCGTCGTCGTAATCCACGTTGAGCTCTACCGGGCTCTAATCCACTATACTGCTACCACGAACCGGCAGCCAAAGCGAACAACACAATATCCAGTGTACAGCAACTCAGATCTCACCCTCACACAACTCAAACAAATCGCTCAAGAATGGAGATGCTCAACACATGAGCGTTACTGCTCACAAACCGAGCAGCAACTTACAAAACCTGAGTTATTACACACTATAACCACCTGTTCACTCAAAACCTCACGCAAATCTGGAGATCGAACGAAGAACGCTTGAATCGCCTTTTGCGCCGCAGCGGAGAGAGCTGTGTTTCTTCTGTGTGTGCTAGGGCTTCTGATCCTTGCAACGAAGCTTATATATCATCTATCTTCAGCCGTCCGATCAGCATGTTAATCAACGGCTCATAAATAGCCAACATGGATATGTCACTCGGATTGGGCTTAAGGAAATGGGCCGCAACATTAGATGCCCAGCTTCATTCTTCACCTCTGTCAATAAGTTGGAGAGTCCAAAGTCAGAGACCTTGGGAAAAAAGTCCTCATCGACTAGTACATTGCTTGTTCTGAAGTGCACGTGTAAAACAGGTGGTACCATACTGTGCAGATGAGCCAACCCTAAACCAAAATCAAGTTTTACTTAACTGTTTTTCTCAATAAATCTGAAGCCATCAACTTATGTTATGTATTTACCTTTGGCTGCCCCCATTGCGATTGACAGTCTTTGCCGAATGCTTAGCTTTCCTGTAGGCAACCCTTCAGTATCTGTAAAATCAATTCAAAACTCTCAGCCACTTCACACTCAAATCATATGTCAAAAAATAAAGGTGAAACAGAAAACGATTTACCATATAAGTGTTTGCCAATGCTTCCATTTGAAATAAAATTGTATACGAGCAACTGTTGATAATTACTCTGGCTATATCCTATGAGCTTGACCAGATGCTTGTGCTGAATGTGGCCTATGCATTTCACCTCATCGATGAAATTGGGATATAAAAGGTACATACGTCTTTTAATAGCCGCTACAGTTCCATCCGGAAGCAATCCTTTATAAACTGAACCGAACACACCTTCTCCTATAATGTTATTTGGACTAAAGTTATGAGTAGCTTGCCCCAGATCTGATATTAGAAATTTCCTTAGTTGGGAATGTGCTTGGGCAGTGGCTGGACTGTCCCCTCTTCGACTTTCATCTGATCCAGAAAGAAACGTTAAGTATTATCTTTTTTTCAGTTTTAGACTGATAATTTCAAGTATTTCTTACCTGGAAGAGACTGCATAGATGATTCTAGATCAGCAGTTTGTCGGATAGATCTTTTGACGCGCATCAAGTAGATATACACTAAAACTAGAATGAAAAGCACAAGAAAAGTTGCACTGACACTTCCAACAACACTGGCGAGCCACCTCTGTCTAACCTTTGGAACATGGGATGCTTGGGTAGGAGTAAATGTCGGAACGCTGAAATTATCTCCCTCTGTTGATCTCACTCTTAAAAGTTTGAGTTTGTAGTAGTAATTCATAGCTTGATTCTTAATGAGGGGATAGTATAGCAGAGACTTCTTGTAACACCTGGATCACTCTAACATTAAAAGAGCACGGAAGATCAGATCAGTTAGCGACAAAGAACACCAATGTGTTTAAACAAATACATGGAGAACTGGGAATTACACAGAACTATACTAAATAATTGATTACCAGTAGGCATGTTATTCAATGCAGCTATAGCTTGAAGATCAAACACTGAACCTTACACAGACACAGGTCATAAATTTGGTTGAAGAAAAATATTGAATAAACACCGACAGAAGTTCTAGAGGCTCAAGTTATGAAAGCTGTGTAAAGCAGCCTGCTCTTAAGCAGTAAGCAATGGCATAAAAACAGTGTATCACTATCAAATAATGGACTAAATCTACCACAGTGGAGTTTAAGGAGTTATTAACCCATGGAGCTTCTTAGTTTTACCAGTGATAGTTATAAGTTATAACCTGCTTAGTGTACACTTGGGATGGCGAAATTGATTGTGAAGAAAAATGAAACAAACATAAGCAACAACTGTGAGTAAAGTAAGCACATCACCAATAATCAGTTGCCTTCCTCCTGAAAAAGCTTGGTGACAATTATTGTAGCAGCTCCTGCAACAATATCATCAAAAGACACATCAACGTTGAATTAGTACACGTACGTCAAGTGTGCATTGCTCTTGAATCTTGATGGCATATCATTTTAAGTTAATGATACCTACAGAACACTGAAGTAAATAAGATTAAACTCGCAACAATAATATTAACTCAACGCACTCTGACAATTTGACAAGCAAAAACCTCACAACATCAGTTTATGGATGGAGGTTATTGGCACTAATCAGGTGGAAGCACCATGCCACCACCATCACAGGAAGGTATATATAAATGATGAATCTATAAACAGTGATTCACATTGTGGACAATGTAGCTGAACAAGGCTCCTATGCAGGAGTATCCAGCTAAGCTATGTAAAAGAACAAGTCCAAAACCTTTTGTATGGAAGTGGATACTGGATACACCTCTGCATTAAACTTAAATGTTTTAAATCCATAAAAACACAAACTATTAAAATATATGGTGAAGCCCCTTCATGATTTCTCAGCCTGATACATTATAAACTTCGGAAATGATGTAGAATCTTGTCAGAATATTCATATGTGCTTGAAAATGGTTAAGTCTATTTTCAGGCATTGTGGATTCTATCTGGAAAAGTGATTCACCTAAGTAAAAACTCAATAAAAGATTTCCTGCTCAATATCAACATGATAATATAGTAAAATAACAAGTATAGTCGGGCAGAGAAGATAACAACACAATTTAATAAAATCTTGAATGTGAAACAGCATGTACCATAAATTAGTTCTTAGAAGAATAATTCCAAAATATGGGTGTCAATGAAAAACAATAAACAAACAGACAAAGACATGTACAGCTTTGTAGAGATTACCTCCTCCCATAGAGATTATAGGCCTCTGTTGTCCCTGGGGGCACTTTCTGGCAATGCATTGACAAAGATGACAGACAACTCAAAACCAGGACCTACAAAAAGCCAACAATAAACATTATGTATCATATATATCCCCTTAGGTAGGACCCTTCTAATTCATACAAAATCTATACATGAACCTTTCAAAAATTGAGCAGCTCATTTATGAATCTCATAAAGATCAGTCAAAGCAAGAACTTACATCGGAGTATTAAGCACATGTAACTAAGAATTATGTAAAAACTTCTATCAACCCAGTAGCAAACAAATTCAGTAATTTGAATTGTAGCTTTGTAAAAACCAAGTTTTGAACTTTCACAAATCAATATGCAACAACTAGCAAACAGTACAGTTTATCATATCAATGTTTGAAGCTAACATCCCAACCATATATAATCATGATTCGGGAACTGTCTGGAAAGAAAGAAGAGTCGATGCATATATATGGACCATGTAAAAATGGGCTCACCAGTCACAAGACAAAGCCAGTAGTGGAGCCTATTTTTGGTTCGATGGAGCTGGACATCACATGCAGCAACAGCTTCCCACCAATCCCTTTGCACCCACAACACAAATACATATATTTTCTTCTTTATTAAATCTTTTCATTTAGGAATTTCATCAAACAGCTGGTGGGCTTTCCCCAGCTAATCCAACTTTGCCGATGTCAAGTCTGCGGACATTCAAACAAACTGGATGCGGTCAGCTAGTCTTATCTAATTCTTGCAAATATGCTGAATTACGCAGACAAATCTTACTATCAGCAGAAGACAGTGTGCTGAGCTGGCAGTGTAAAGCCAAAATCGACCATGTAAGAAAATGACTTCGAGTATAGAATTGAAGTATTAGCTGCCAATTAGACCGGTTTTATGTTGGTTCGGATGAATAGAACCGAATTAAGAACGCCAAAATTGAAATTACTTTCGGTTCGGTTCGTTAATTCGAATACTCAATTGCGGTTCATTATTTTCCTCTTAACAACAAAAGACATGCACAGTTGCACACGATCAAATTAAACAAAACATCGCTACATTGGATTGCAAGAAAGCCAAAGCCAAACAGGACAACATAGAACATACTAAACAACATTATTCAAGCTGGAGGCTCAACAGGCCGAGCACGGATTGAATTAGCCCTGCGCGTTGCGAACACATAACAAGCTACACCACCTATAGAAACAACACCAATAAGTCCAAGCACTATGCCTGCAATCGCTTTGCTGCTCAACACTTCACGGTCAGTTGCGGATGATGTAAATGATCCGCTCTTATCCGCTTGTTGTAGTTCTTGAGCAGCTTCAACTTCAGCAGCTTGTGGTAATGGTGGGCACACAAAATCAACACAGCTGTGATCATCAGCTTGTTGCTGATCTGAAATTGGTTCTGTAGTTAAAAAAGTTGTGAGCAGATGGGGTGAGTGCAACGGGTGTTTCAAACTCGAGGCCGTGTGGGAAGAAGTCTTGACTTGGGCTGTAGAGATTGTAAACAAGAGAAGTGTCGAATAGAAGAGTGCATCCATGTTTGAGGTTGTTAATTCTTCATTGTGAGGTTATAACTAAGGTAGGATTTTATAAGGACTTGGAATGGAGTTGTTGTGATTGAATCATGCTTCGGTTATAAGTATGTTGGGAAAGAGGCACACAACATGAGTAGGGTTGGTTTAACAGAAGGTTTTATATTCATTCAAATTTATCAAACTGTCAGTTAAATGCATGCCCTGAGCTGAGTGGTGATATCATGGTTTAGAGCCACACGAGTCATCATTCCAGGCTCAACCCATTTGCATTCGTTACCTGATATGAGTTGAGTTCTAGCAAAATGAAATGGTAGACAGAGAGCTTCAAGTTATGAGATAACACGATGCTTTGTACAGAAAAAAGTATATTACCAATGAATGTGAATGAGATCACATGGCTACATTATTTCGAAACCAGGATCTGAGGCTACATTTTATATTTACAGGGAATATCGGATATGAACAAAAAATCAGGAGATTTCTCTAATCCTCATCATTCTCAAAGTTATACTGGAATTCTTCAATATGATTCTCCCTGATTGTCTCCAGCCTTGGAGAATCAGATCCCTTGTATGGGCAAGAAATTAGCGATGGAGCAACCTCCATCCCTGGCTTCACAAATCTTAGATCCCTGGCCATTTTAGTTGCAGCTTGAGTTAACAAATATAGCTACTAATTATAAAATTCTCTCTTACTATGAAGAGAGAAATCGACTAAATGCTTTTTGTGAGACAATCCGAGTAATGTTTTACAAGTACTAGATTCCAAATTGATCTGAATTCCACAGTTTGATACATGCAATTTATATACCACGAAAGACCTAAATGGGTGACCACACATATGAAAGTAAAACTAATATTTGTAACTTCCACAAGCATATATAGAAAAGAAAAAAACGATCTCAACATTGCCCAAAATGATCAGTAAAGAAATCTCTCTATTACCTAAAGTCATGCTCTACCATATATCAATAACGATGGTCACGAATTCCCAATTAAGGCACAAAGTTCACCACAAAACAAACTTGATCTAAATTCAGACAATCAAGTAAACAGAACAGCAGACCAGTCTATTACATACTCAACAATTAAGTCATTTCCAAAATATAATCAGATTCTGCTTGTACCAATAAATGTAAATAGTAACAATAATTCCGCTTTGCTCGGATATAAATTTTCCAAGAAAATGTATGCTCTAAAACCGGCATTCCATAACTGATGATAATAATCTGAATTATAATATGAATCTCAATGTCTAAAAACCATGGCAAAATCTGACAAAAAAATCATTAAATTCACATGTTTCTATGATGATAACATTAATAGCATGAATATAAAAACATAGAGAAACTGCTAAGTGCTTTATGAACAAACCAGGGGATAAGCGCATCAGACGTTTATGTTTTTAGTCTTGAGGATGCGGCGCTGACCTCGCCTCCAGTCACGCGGAAGTACGAGTCGAATTTTGGAGGCATTGTTCGCTTCTTGGGTTCAGACTCAGAGCTCGGTTAGGGTTTTCTATCGCAATTGTCAAGCAAAAGCTTCGACGTTGGGCCTGGTTGTAATGGGCCGTATGGTCAGTTCAAACAAATGGGCTGAGGTTACAGCGTGAGATGTTGATGCTATGTTTGTATGATTAGACGGCGTCGTATCGGCTTCGAAAGAATGAGAATAAAGGTAAAAGGAAAACAATCAAACAAATAATGTCGCGATTCGAAGAAGAATGCGGGGACATCGAGCATTTCGTTGAAGGAATGTAAAGCATATATGCCCCATGCGTATCGATTATAAAGAAAAACAAGAAAGTGATCAATCGACTTGGTGAATAACAACTTTTATTTAGCTGTTCGAACCAAGATTGAATACATTTACAGCATTCAAAAATGTGATTTGAAATTATAAAATATTGTTGTTAAAATTTTAATGGAAAAAATGTTTAGGGTTTAAAGTAATTTTTGGATAAAATTATATGAATTAAAGATACAATTTACCAAAATTTTGAATCGAAATATATTTATCCAAATGAAAAATAGCCTTTGATGTACGTAGCTTTTTCAAATAGTCCGTAAAAAAACGTATCTCGAGTGGCGACAAAATTTAGTACTTGCTTGACATCAAACAGTTACAGATCGTACACAACATTTTATAGTTCCGAAAACACCCTCTTGTAATTTACCCCAATTTTCCATCCACATTCATTAAAATTCACACCACCATTAATAACCAATCACCAGGTGTGCATTTTGGTCCGTCGGATGAACAAGATTTTATCGATAAAAACGAGGAAGGCTAAATTACGGATAAGTTTCAGAGGTTCAATAACTTCAAAAATGTAATTACAACTAACGAAACGTAGGGGTAATTTCGTCATTTGCTAAACCTTATCCATTCGGTTCGAGAAGGCTTATAAATGAAGAAAGACATCATCGGAGATTGAAAAACAGAGGACGACGAGAGCTGTAAACAGTCGCAAAGATTTGAACTTTTTGATGTCGACGAGGAAGAGCTGCTACATGGGTGGTCGTGTAGGGTACCGATATCTGACTGGTGAAAGGGTGGAGACGATGACGAGTAGCTTCAGCAATGATTCCTTATCGGAACTTGACGAATTCGACATATGGAATAATTCAGGTCCGGATCCGAGAAGAAGCGCACCCGGGTCGAGATCGGAGATGAAGAAACCTGGGGGAGGTTTTGGCGGTGGATCGAAGCCGGTAAAGGTGCCGGAGTGGTCGAAGACAGTGCGTGATGAGATGATCGGTAGTTTTAGATCAGGAAAGCAGATGATGATGGATGATGAAGATGGTGATGAGGATCGGATTCCGCCGCATGAGGTGGTGGCGAGGCGTGCGAGAAGTCGTAGAGTGGCGTCGTTTTCTGTGCATGAAGGGATTGGTAGGACGTTGAAGGGTAGGGATTTGAGTCGGGTCAGAAATGCGATTTGGGAGAAAACGGGTTTTCAGGATTGACAGATAATCGGTTTATAATAAAATTATTATAAATGAATATTTGAATAAATGTAAAATTTAATGGAGACGGCCAATGTAATTTATGATGGTTTGGTTTGAGTGTCTGAAACGACGGTTCAGTTCCCCACAGCGTGCTATGTGATCCGAATGTTGTATGATCGGAATTGAGAGTTTTAAGTTGATGATGAAACAATATTTAGTAGAGTAAAACGGGAAGATGTGAATTGACGATTTTTTTTGAAGTCACCATTTATCTTTTCGAAATATATTTTCTCAATTTTATATTTACACATTTAATATATCAACCGTAAACTTCCTATAAACTATATTATAAAAATAAAATTACTTGCACATATATGTGCATAAACTACTAGTTACGAATAATCCAATATATAATAATTTATTGTATTTCTAATGTTGTTTATTAATAATTTAACGTTTTAGATATAAAATCGAAGGATAAAGTTCAAGAGAGACAACATATATTATGCGAGAAAATGAGACACGATCAACACCGTTGATTCTTATCAATTTGACGGTTTAGATTAATAACCGTCACACATAACCTCCACGTATTTTGTGCATGTAAATCCCTAAATTTAATTAAAGTTCAAACTAATCACAACCATCAATTTTAAAAAATTAAAGGTCATGATCTTGTCATTTCGTCTTACATATATTTAGTGTCTCTCTTGATTTCAACCCTAAAATCAAATTATTAAATCAATCGTTCATTTAATAAATCTAATATTAATAATAAAATTATTAAAATCAATTATTAAAATTAAATTTTTCATCATCGCAAAACATTTAATCAGTTCAACTTCCGATATTTGATTGGTGATTTGATGTAAAAGGTGAGTATTACTTATTTAAATTTTCTTTTAATCATGAGACTCAATAATTTAGCACATAATATTCGATGGGTTTCTGCTTCTGATAAACTTTCTATAAAATCTCATTATAATTTTATTGGTGAAAATACAACTAATAGAAAAAAGATATATTGAAATTTAAGGAAAATAAAATTATATTTGAAAAATTCTGTTTCCAGGCAAAATTTATTTTTATTGATTCCATTTCATAAACATTTTCTATTAATTATTTACCACAATAATATAAAAAATTTATCAATGAGTATAAAAAATATTATTAATAATAAAAGTCCAAATCCATGGGTACTGAGTGAAATACATTACACTTGCGCTTCCTCCATCTGCATACATTGTTACTTCTCCTATTTTTGACAAACCCATTCCCATCGCCATAATCCCCATCCTCCTCCATTTCCCTCAATCCGAGCGGCAACCCTTTTCAGGTACGTAATCAATCTCCCACGTCCTCTTCCCAAAAATCCATCTTGACGATGATCTGAATCGTCAGAATGATTGTTTTACGTGTCTCTTGTTCTTCTGATTTTTCATTTGATGCGACGCATTGTGTGTAATTAATTGATTGGCGTTCCGTACGTGCTTTATCAGATGTAAAGATTGGATTTTTACGTCTCGTTTTTTCTGGGTTTGTGTTGTATCTGTAGAAAGTTGGAACCCAATAGCCATTCTGATGATTTACTAAATAGGCTTTGTCAGATATCGTATTCTTACTTTCGTCTCAAGTTGCTGAAAGTTTGGATCTTTCAACATTTCTGGATCTTTGAGAATTTTGAACCATAAGAATGAAAATGTAAAGATGAATTATTTGGAAAAAATAGTGAAAGTATCACTCTGTGTTAATTCTGAAATATTGATGTTTTTTTCGTTTTCAGATGTTTCAGGGCGGGTTTTAATGACTGGCAGCGAGCTGTAGTGAGTTGCTGTTTATTTTGTTAATAACGAACAGTAAGGTGAAAATACAAGAGATATTGGTTGGTATGACGCATTGCCTATGTTCTAAATGAGGAGAGTGGCAACCTTTGAGCAAGAACTGCAAGACATGTTGGGGAAGCCAGGCTCGCGTCAGCGAGCAAGGCTGAAAAAACCAGTCTGGATCCTAGCATTTGTGAGCCTGTTTGTGCTAGCTATGTTTCTTTTTACACCTCAATACTCTGGATCCTGCTCGGTGTTTTCTCCTAGAGGGTGCTCTTCGTCGCAGATAGTTATAAACACACCATCTTCTCGATTTAGGCCGTTAACGGATGATGAGATAGCTTCACATGTAGTGATTAGAGAGATTTTAAATATGCCTCATGCTGAGTCAAAGAACCCCAAGATTGCATTCATGTTTTTGACGCCTGGGTCACTGCCTTATGAACTGCTTTGGGAGAAGTTTTTTGAAGTAAGGGCCACCTTCTGAATTCACAGAACAATACGTTGCATCTATTTTTATTAGCATATTATCTATGAAAGACATGTCAACATATTCATATCCGATGCAGCGCATTCTGGTATATACTGGTTTATAGTGTTCGGGAATAAACAGTTTTTTGTGTTTTTCCTGCAGGGTCATGAAGGCAGCTTCACTGTGTATGTACATGCATCAAGAGAAAAGCCTCATCACGTCAGCCGTTATTTCTTAAACCGGGACATTCATAGTGGAGAGGTTTGTAAACCTTTTTAGTAGGATCTGATCAGCAAATAGATAAGTTGTTCTTCATGAATGTATGTGTAACATAGGTTTGTATTTCCTTATCATTCAAAGTTCTTGAGATGAGTTATTGTTCCTGATCGCAGGTCGAGTGGGGAAAGATCTCTATGGTGGAAGCAGAGAGGCGGCTCTTAGCTAATGCACTGCAAGATCAAGATAATCAGCAGTTTGTGCTATTGTCTGACAGGTCTTCGCAACTTACCGTAAATAGATTCTAGTTAATACTAATGGTATATCCTGACATAAATCCGATTTCTGAATAATCCGACTGAACCTATTCTTTTCCCTGTTTGTTTTGGTACTACAGCTGTGTGCCTCTGCATTCGTTTGAATACGTCTACAATTATCTGATCTTTACAAATGTTAGTTTCATAGACTGGTAAGAATCATTTACGAACAGAAATCACATTATTTGAAACAGCAATGTCGTTTGTTTAATGTAACTCCTTTGCCTTTTCATGCAGTTTTGAGGATCCTGGTCCTCATGGAACGGGTAGGTATTCAGAACATATGCTGCCAGAAGTTGATATCAAGGATTTTCGAAAAGGTTCTCAGGTAATATAAACTTTAGTTATTTACTGATGCGAGGTAGATGTCAGTTTCAGAGATTTTTATTTGTATGCCAGTTCTTTATCGTATGTTGCAAATGGAATCTTTACTGCAAAAAAAAATCTTTACTGTAATTCTGAATTGAAGGCGTGTTTAATCTTTTTCATTCACATGTTGTTGCAGTGGTTCTCGATGAAGCGTCAGCATGCAATTTTAGTTATGGCTGACTCTTTATATTACACGAAATTTAAGCTTTATTGCAAGGTAAGTCTTCCTCGGATAAACATTCGTAATCTGGATCTGTGAAATCTCTTATTTTCTCCTCAGTTCAACATAGTGATTAATATGGACTTATTTTGAAAAAATTGCTCTTCAGCCCGGCATGGAAGGGAACAAGAACTGCTACGCTGATGAACATTATTTACCCACCCTTTTCCATGTCAGAGCTGAATCCCTTAAATGTCATTCACTCCAGTTTTTTATTCTGTCATTGTTTAAAGTTGAAAAACTTGTGTTGGTGATGCATAGATGGTGGATCCTGGTGGTATAGCAAACTGGTCTGTCACGCACGCCGACTGGTCAGAGGGAAAGTGGCATCCGAAGGCCTTTAGAGCTGAAGATATTAGTTATGAACTTCTCAAAAACATCACAGTACGACTCATTTTCCCATCACATTCTCCTATCCTAAATGTACAATCATTTTTGAAAATGTCTTCTGATTTGTTTTGTTTGTGTATGCAGTCCATTGATGAAAGCCTCCATGTTACAAGCGATGAAAAGGTACACTGGAGTAAACTATGCTTGGGTCTCTACTCATTAGAACTGCAACTCCAATTAATAAAATGAAGTTTGTGTATAAGGCTGACTTGGTTTTTGTATACAGAAAGTGGTGATGATCAGACCTTGCTTGTGGAATGGCTTGAGACGGCCATGCTTTCTGTTTGCCCGAAAGTTCCTCCCAGATGCACTTAGTAACATGGTTAACCTCTTCAACAACTACACTAGAATATAGCACAAAGATCAGCTCAACCCTTCACTTTAAACAATCAGACTCTCAATACTATACTACAGCCCATCTGCAAAAATGGCATTTCAGAACTCGGTGCTGTTGAGTCTATAGAATTTCGACTCAAGGATAGAATTGAAGAATCTGCCAAAGTCTTCTGATCTTTAGAACTTCTTGTTTCCGATTAGATTTCTTATTCATGCCCGTTTAGTACAACACAGCTTACCTATTCTTGTATACGCCAAGTTGGTATAAAGAAACTCAGCCTCAATCTTGTTTTGCTACGTACTGATCAACTCTGTTAAACTCATTTTTCTAATATATAGCCGTTTGGTACGTTGATCAACTCTGACATTTTTGTTGTTTTTCTACTAGTAGAAGATCAATGTTTTCAAGTGGAAACGTGGAGTCTAAGCTGAGAATCTTAAGTTATAAAAGTTACAAAAAATGGAAATTCACCAACTTCTCGTAAAGCCGTGTAATTTAATAGCTTCTGTAGTTTTTCGCATGTCAAGATTGCAGCCATTGTCTTTAGTTTCCAAACCTAACTTATAAAGCAGGAAGAAGAACAGTGTGAAAACTGTAACATAAAGGAAGAAGAATCTGTCGAAAAGGATTCCTAATCTCGCACATTTACGCTCATATCTGTCGATGACCTAACTATTTACTTACACAATGCACCAAGTTAGATTCCCTGCTACTTTATAAGGAACAAGTTTACTTGATCAAAGAATTTTAGCACTTGTTGATAATTAATCTACATTATCAATGAATGGAACCCTATTCCTTGGAGGCTCTGAAAGATTTAAATATGCATGAGTATGCAAAAAAAAACTTAAAACTTTGCCAAGTACATATTTGTTTATCAAGGGCATCAAAGGGACTGAAATCACCTTTCTATTCTTAAAGAACTGCCCTCCAATGATACCTGGACATCCCGAGAATTCGAATCGGAATTCTTATAAATTTTTATCAATTTTTGGAGCTATAAGTACAGTACATGCTGTTAAACAGGCCTCATCAGCTATTTTAGTGTGTGTTTTTCAGTTGCAGTACAATGTCTGGAGTGTGGGTGTTCAAGCAAAATGGGGTTTTCCAGCTGATTGAGAACCCGGCCGCTGAGACCAATGGAGGCGGCAGACAAGCCATGGTTCCTCGGAGGGTGAAGACTCTGATCCACTTGCCTTCTGGAGAGGCAGTGACTTCATATGCAATGCTGAGTCAGATTCTGAGGGGGCTAGGATGGGAGAGGTACTATGGTCCGGATAATCACCTGCTCCAGTTTCATAAAAGATGTTCTATTGATCTCATTTCACTCCCTAAGGATTTTGCAAAGTTCAACTCCATTTACATGTATGATATTGTCATAAAAAACCCTAACGTGTTCCATGTTCGAGATATTTAGCTGCACCAGCATGCAGCCTGTGCAGGTTCTCATCGCATGTTAGATCCGCAAAAGGCCAGAATCGCTTTGGCTAAACTCAATATGTCTTCAGTTGAAAAAACTTTACACAGAAATTTGTTTAGAGGATTGAATAAGAATAGCAGTGTCAACATGCATCACAGAGTGGCCTTTGCATGGACTAGATTTGAGTGTGGATTAATAATATCAAAGTGTGACGTTCATTCAATAAAAAACAATGCTGTTATTGGTGTCTGAAAACTCGGGACAAGACTAACACTGAAAACACACCAAACCTTAAACCTTAAAGACACACTCAGATAACCCCAGCAAATAAAATTTCCATTTCCGGCCATTGGCGCTGAACATCAAGCAAATCAACCACAAAAACGGTGCAATTTCATCAAAAATTCACATAAAACGACACGGTGGAACGTGTTGAAAGAAAAAGGCCAAAATCAAAAGTTGCGCCAGAAGCCCATCATGGATTCATGCAAAGTCCACTAACGGATTGGTTTAACGGGCTCTTAAATATTTGAAAAACTCACCCGACCCGAACCCAATTCGAAATACATTATCTTCGGATTGAAGTGCAAGTCTGCTTAATCACCGTCGGTCCAATTTAATTAAAAATAAAGTAACGTTTTCGCAGCACTCACGTCACGGACACATATTTAACAAAAAAGCAAAGCAATCACAGCACGTCGGGGCATTAATGTCACTTCATAAATATTATATTCCCATTTTACCCTTCGGAATGTCTGAAGTTAAATAAGAAAAATGTAATTAAAAACCAAAAAGAATAAATAAAGCTGCGAAGAGTGTGCAAAAGAAAGAAGACGACGACAACGGCGAAGAAGAACAAGTCTTTAACCTCCCTCTCTCTCATCCGCTCTTCGGCCTCGACGATTGCATACCGGCCGTCAATGATCTGTTGTACGGCGTCGTACTGACGAATCGTAATCTTGTTTGCGGTGTTTGATTCTGACTTGGCTTGATTGTGAAAAGGTCAGCGCTTGTGTTTGCAGATTTGCGCTTGCTTTGTTCATCTGTTGATGAAATTGAGTTTGTTTGGATTATGATCTTTGTTTTATTGAATCGTTTTAGTCAGATTTGACATCACGATGTATAGATTTGAATTTGATCGGTTTTGGATATTTTTTGGGATTCTGGGTCGTTGATTGTGTGCTGGTTCACTGGTTGTTATTCAGATGTAAATTTTTGTGTAAGAGCTTGAATGAGTTTTGAAAGTGGCTTTTAGGATTAACACTCATTTGTTTATGAATTGCTTGTGCGCGTAGTTTAGGAATCGGGCCTTAAGGTTACGAAATGCTTTCTGTTATTTCAGTTTTGTTATGTTCATTTTCTAAAACCGTAGGTGTAGATTTAACTTTAAAGTTGAAGGGAAGAGCAGCATGGTAGCACTTCACTCATTCCAGTTTCCAATTCTGATTAAACGAGTTGTATAGTTGATTAGCTCATATTGCTGGCCAAGTAAAGCTGATTATGATCCATTTCTTATGACGCCCAAGTGTTGGGTTTTTTCAATCAGATTACGAGCTTCTAAAGTTGCATCAAACCTTTTGTTAAGTGTCATATACAGTGTTTTCAGTTTTGTAAGGAATCATACATGATTGAAATGAAAGGCTCAACTTGGTGAAAGAAGTAAATCATAGGTTGATGAATGAATAATTGGGCGGTGAGAAGTGAGAACTACTGGGTAAGAAAAATATGTTGGATTCTGTTGCACTTCATGTAATTGGTCCCATTATAATTTAGGAGTGATTGTGTTTACCATTTTAGTAAGGTTACTTAATCTCATTGGAGGCTCATTGTCAATTTTGTTATTTTTTTTGTGATTTCATTCTTGATTTTGAATATTTGTTTCCTTGCAGATTTCCTGCTGAGAGTATGGTATGTTGAATTCGTGCTTCCTGAAATGATTGTATAGACTTAAATTATCTCACTCATGGCTATGAAAGGCTCGATTAAAGGAGGGCTTAAGATCTCAAAATTGCATGATAAGACAATTGACATTAGCTGGGAAGATGCTACTTGTCCTATATGTCTTGATTTTCCTCATAATGGTGTGCTGCTTCAGTGTTCCTCATATGATCAGGGATGCCGCGCTTATGTTTGCGACACAGATCACCTGCACTCAAATTGTTTGGACAGATTTAGAAGTGCCTATGGGATGATATCTGGTTCGAAATCCCCAGGACCTACTAATGATACATCTGAAGAGGATAACCAATCTGTGGTTCAGGAAAGTCATATCTTACCTTCGTGTCCCTTATGTAGAGGAGAAGTGAAAGGGTGGGTGGTTGTCGATTGTGTGCGAAAGCAGTTGGATGAGAAAAGGCGTGGGTGTGAAGAATCTCAATGTGCATTTATGGGAACTTACCATGAACTACAAAAACATGTGAAGTTGGAGCATCCGAATGCCTGCCCTTCAAAAATTGATCCGGCTCGGCAGCTTGACTGGGAAAACTTTCAGCAGTCTTCTGAAATCATTGATGTATTGAGCACCATCCATTCAGAAGTTCCACATGGTGTAGTATTGGGAGATTATGTTATTGAATATGGTGACGATGAAACTGGGGATGAGTTTGAGGACTTTCCTGTGGATCAAGGTAATTGGTGGACATCTTGTATCTTATACCAGGTATTCCACAACTTGAGAGCTTCTAGAAACAGAAGAAGAGCACGTGCTGCAGATTCAAGAAGGGGAAGTCGACGTTCAAGTTTTGAAGCGTCAAATTCAGATAATGACTCTGTGGCATCTGTGGAATTTGAATTTAGAATTGATGAGACCAGTGACGACCTCTTCAGAGCCAGTACCCCTAGAATAGGTAGCTCTGGTCATCGCAGGTTTGTGCAGTCCAATATATCTCCGGTGATTAAATTTGTTAATTTTGCTCTCTATATTTAACATGGCCACCAAGATGTGGTATTAGGTTGGATGTTCTAGCTCGTCTTCTATAATGTTTTTGGCTTTACTTGAAAGTGACCGTCTCTTAATAGTGTTTTGTTTGGCATTTTAACGATATCCATAAGATATAGTACGTGTTATTACATGGAATGATATTTGAGTGGTGTTTTTGTTTCTGCAGTTCTTGGAGACGGAGGTCCCGGTTCTACGACAGTTAGGTATTTAATGTGCACATTGTTGCTAATGCAATGTCTTTTATACTTATCTTCTCGTATCAATTAATTCTTCATATGGCTTTCCACATCTACTAAATTGTTAAATTTTAACTGATATATCAGTTCAGTTCCATCATTGGTATTCCCTGCATCTGAAATGCTGCCCGTACAATGGGAAGGAGCTGAAGCTTTTCCTGCACTTGGAAGTGGAGAACACCAAACTGAATAAAACTGTTCAAAGACATTCATTTAAAGCTTACTTAAATTGGATTAGTTTGTCCGATTCAGTGTAACCAGATTCAGTAGCTGAACTGAATCCTATTGCTCAACTCAGCAGTCATCTTATTTTGTTGTTAAATATGTTAGTAATTAATTATACCTTCAGACGCTCGTGTTTTCCCATTTCTCATGGCTATACACTTCATGTAACTGTAAAAAGTTGGTCAGTCATAGCTCATATCTGTATAACATTTGTGGCATTCATAAACCTTATGATCTACATTCTGCAACCACCTCGAATACGTTATTTTAGCCGCAAGTAGCTAGCGTCCATTGAAGCTGTACGACACAGTCTTTGTTGTTTCGTCCATTATCAACCATTTGTTTACTCTTCAGGGCTCAACTTGCTTGTCCTCTAACCAATTCTGTCAATGTCATTATCATCCTTCAACCTTTATCTCCCGCCCCCTCTTTAACTTGGTCTGTGTTAATGCGCAATGACTAATTTACCCCTCTCAATTCTTTATTCTCAAAATAACACTACAAAATACAAATACAGAACTTGGCTTAATGGGCCAGGCTTACCCTGGGCTTCGACAATCAATTTTAGCAATTTTCCAGATTCTGAAATGCCTAAACATTATTTGTGACATACTTTCTTCATTATTTGCTGTTATTAAAAGCCTTGAGAATCAATCAGTGCAATAAGTGTCGCCCAAAATATGTGAAAGTAAAAGGGGGGGATTGAGACCACTTCATGAAGCGAATAAAGGAATGATCAGAACAAGATATGAGTAAGCATATAGAGCCAGAACAAGTGACCTTGCTTGCACATGATCAACAAGTGCGTAATGCAACTAAATTGCTTTCCGCTTTCTTTAACATTAGGAAATGCATCTGTTAAATATTATACGCAAAGGACCACCTAATCAGACTACAAGGACCACTTAGGCATATAGAAAAATCACTTCTCCATGAGCCATTTCTGTTTCCCTTCTTTTGAAATTTCTGATTGTTGGAATTTGGTTTCGTGAAAGTGATAAAAATGCTGAATTTTTCTAACATATTATGTGACAAGGATAGAGGTGTCTTTACCCACCTCACTTGAACTTTTAGTTATTTAGTCTCATGCGTGATTAGGAAGCAGGCATATAAAAAGCGGCTAAAGAGAAAAAACATACCAAATTTTCCACTTTTTTGCAAATCTCTGAATGGTTCTTATTTAGAACTTCTCCATTAACAACTCATCATCCTTTTTATCACGCTTTCATTTATAAATCTACACAATCATGCATATACTTGCGCTTTGGTACACACATACAGATCAGACTTACAGTAAGGGAACATCGATCTCCTCACATCATGATATTAAATCAGACTTGATGCTAGCAAAGTAGATAGTTTTCATGCTCCTTCAATGAATGTAATTTTTTGGAGCCACCGGATATTGAGTCCGGAACAAAATAATGAATTCCCCACACCCTTAGGCTTCGTTTGGTTGCATGGAAAAATGGATGGAAAGAAAAATGAGGGAAAAGTGATTTTTCCATGAAAAATTAAGTGGAAAAGTTTCTACTGATTCCTTTGTATTTTTTCATTTTCCTCGAAACAACCAAACACACACTCATGGATTCCTTTAAATTTTACATCAAAATTTTCTTTCCACCCATTTTTCCATGCAACCAAACGGGGCGTTAAATTTCCGGGACAAATTTCTGATGGTATATGACTTTTGCACTTTTTGATCTGAGTGGCCATCTGGAAATAAGTTCGGTATGGTGTACATTATTGTATGTTGAATGGCTGTGTAAGCATGTATGTTTCTTTTTATTACTGTTTAATAAAGCTATTTGATGATCAGCCAAGTGAGGCTATTGGATGACCCTTGACATCTGCCTCAGAACAAAATTTAACAAAGGACTAAACCTTATAATAAAGTGCACTAAAAGTATTTCTCTTCAAAGTGTATTAGGTGATCGCATCATGCATACGTACTGAACATCATCTATATCTTAATAAGTTTAGATAATGTTTGATTACTAAAATGTGTTCACTGTGTCATCAAAGGGTATGCCATTTTCGATATAATGTTTGTTCTTTACATTTGTAAGGATCCGTACTGACTGTTTCAAACATGTTTTTATTAGTTTTATAAGCATAGACTCGATCATAGTTGATTTGGTTTCTTGATCAGTGGGGGCATCTAATGGTGGGTTGGTGATGAGGAAGATGAAAGTGATGAAATGAGTTATTCTCAATCAAAAACTTGTGAGAAAAAATATATAAAGTAGAGGAGCACTAGAAGCTTTAGAGATTCTTGATAGTGAACAGGCATGGACTAGTGAAGGTTGTGTGCAGATAGTTGTAGAGAGAATATTAATGATTGATGCCAATTCATGCATACCTTCTCATCAATTTCATATTTCAGTTAAACATTAATATGTGAACAAACGTTCGTTATCGGACGTTTAGTATCGGTCCGAGAAAGAAGAATATTGTTCTAGGAAGAATATTTATGATTGAACAGAACAATGATATAAAGATAGAGTCATTGGTACTAGTACAAAAAGCTATGGTTATGAAGCAATGGGAGGCACAACCTAGTTGATTTGATAAAACATAGGCAAGAGGCACTTGCAATGGACACAGCTTGTGCCCATCATTTGGCATCTCTTCATAGATTCTCATCTATCATGTTTTATGAAAACACTACTCGCTTCTACAATGGTACTAATATTAAGACCCTTACCTTCATTATTAGGTCAAATGCTCAAACCATTCCTAACTTTTAGCATAAAGGCATTAATACATAGGAAATGTATCATGTGGATCCATCTAATTTGGTGGCTCGTGGATCCCTCTTGCATTCGTCGATTGCATTTTTTGGACGCACCAGATTGTGCCAACGCATTAATGAAACATGTGGATTGCACGTGTTTTGCACATGATGCACATGTGATTTGCACATGAGAAATGCAATGACGTGACGCAATCTGGTGCATCCAAAAAATGCAATCAACGGATGTAAGATGGGATCCACGAATCCACAAATTGGATAGATCCACATGATACAAGCTCTTAATACATATGCCTTACATGGATTATGATTCAAATTCAGTGCAACCAGTGATTTAATACGAATTGAAATTACGTCTTTTTTTGCAAAAGGTTCAGTTAAAACTACGTAAGATAAATGTAAAATCATAGTTTTGTGCTATTCGGGATCCGGATTCATGGGAATGCCTTTATTTTAATACCATAAATTACTCTCTTCATCTCTACATCCTCATTTTTTTAGAATGGCTTACTGTGTGTTGGTTTAAAGGTATCGAATAACATTAGCTTATCGTGTTTCTCATGATCCACACGTATCCAAATGTTCGATTCAATTCGTATCAGTACCACCCAACGCAACCATCATAGTCAATGGTTGTGAGAATGTATTCCTACCAAGATTCTGATTTAAACGTCAATTTTTGAATCAAAGTACAAAAATATTACTAGAATATATTCTTAAAATTTTCTACAACTGAAATTACAGGTAAAACGTTTTATTAATTTTTTTGAAAGTCAAAATCAAAATAATATCTATGTCAAAATAGCAAAACAAATCTCAATTGTTGATTTGATTAATTTGATGATTGAGTTTAAATCACATTTGTCGAATTGATGAAAATCAACAGTTAAAGATTATATTCTTGAATCATTTCCTCTCCCTGCAAATAGAAATTTATTACTATTTTTAAATCAGAGAATCAAATTAGTGTAAAGCTACTGTAGAAAGTAAACCTACCATAATTATCAAATTCATCGAATCCAATTCTTCTCTTACAATATTATGATTAAGAACCATAATAAATTAAATATTTATAGGAATCATAATGCCTTAAATTAACAGCATATGAAAATGACTAACCAATATTTATAAATAAAAAATAAATTTCCAAAAAAAGATTTTCATCATTTAAATAACGATAAAACGGTCGTGGCAGATTTGCGTGCCGTGGTACGGTTGAGCTCTTTCGTCCCATTAAATTTTTTTATTAAATATTATGTCATTTTTTCTATCAACCTTATCACATCTGTACGGTCCGGATTGATTGATGGTAAAGATCCGACGGTCCACATCAAACCTTTTTTTATACGCCAATAAAGACTTGACTCTTCTTCGTGTAAAAATTATTGTCAACTCTGCGGCATCATTTGCGACAAGGCACGGTTTTCTAGACAGTCAAGCCTCTTCGAAATTTCTGAAATGGCTCAATCAACGGTAAATAATGTGCCACGTGTAAATTTGGTATATCGGTGCAGAAAGCAGAATTTTTCTGGTGTTACCCTTGCCGTTGGTCAACGTTAAAACTCAAGGCGCTTCTTACTCTATTGTGATTTTTAGCGATTTAATCTTAATCAGGAAACAATTAGTAGTAATTATTATTTGAAAATGAGTCATTTGGCTACACTAAATTAGGGATATTTTACTCATTAAAGAATTTATATTTATAAAAATCAGTGATTCTTTTTTAAAATTAATAAAATAAGATTAATTATTTTTCTTTTTTAAATTAATAAGCCTGAATCTAAAAGGATTAGATCCAAATAAAAAGCAGGAAGTTTTGTCCAAGATAAAAGGATCAAAATCTCTCCTTTAAGATATTTATTTCAATTCCTATAAAAAAGCTGAAAAGATAATATTAAACATATTCGTTTTTATTAATATTTAATTAATAAAAAAACAGAACAAAGTGGCCGTACATCCAGCTTGAAGATAACACTATGCAGAAAAGGTAAAACGACGCCGTTCATGCTTAGTTTGATACTAATCATAATTACAATAATTAATCACATAATTTGAAATTCCTTTTTAAGGATTTATCTATCAAGGTTGAGGCTGAGTAGTATAAATAGTAACGAAGAGGTTTTCTCATTCACTTCTCACACCAACTCTTGTTCACTGAATCTCTTCATCTCTCCACCACCACCGTCCACCGCCTCTTTCCGTTCCTCCGTCCGTCTTCGACGATGTCTGGTCTTGAGAATATCAAGAACGAGTCCGTCGATCTGGTACGATTAAATCTTTACCCTATTATCTCGCATGCGCTTTGTAAAAAATCTCCGTTTTTTGTACTTGATATTTTCACGGTGGAGTTACGCCGCTGAATCGATACTCAGTCGTGGAATAAGAGATCGGCGACGTCGTGTCGTTCCTTATTCGGCGATGCTACTTTTACTATTTTCGTAAACCCTAGCGACGGTTTCGATTGATTTTTTGATAATTAATCAAGAATTTGAAATGGTAATAATTGATTATTTACTGATTTACGTCTTAATTAATTGATTAGGGGATGACTCGCGGCGTATCTCGCTGTCTCATCTCAACCGTTTATCAAACTCCGGGCCCATTTTTGAACCGTATTTTTCTTTATGTTAAATTAGTTTAATTTAAGCCTCAGCTTGACGCACTTGTCACGTGTTTAAATGTGATTATTATATTAGCTTTGGTGCTGGTGAAGATGATGTGTTTTGCGTAGATCTTAACGATTTGATAATTTTCCACATAAGGTAGAATGACATTAATTTCTGTTGTTGAATTCTAAAGATTTTATCCGGATAATTCAGTTTTGAATCTTTTGATATTGGCTGATATTATAAGGTGATAAACAACATATTGGAGTTTTTGTGTTTTGCTGATGTAATGATATAATGTATGCAGGAACGTATTCCTGTTGATGAAGTATTTGAGCAGCTAAAATGTAACAAAGAAGGTCTCAGTTCTCAAGAGGGAGCCAGCAGGCTCGAAATATTTGGTCCAAACAAACTGGAGGAGAAGAAGGTGAGAACTGCATCTAATTGTGCTATAACTGTTTGTTTGCCATCAGGTTCTAATTTAATTCATCGAGTCTTGCCTAAATTTTTTCATTGCAGGAAAGCAAACTTCTGAAATTTCTTGGGTTTATGTGGAACCCGTTGTCTTGGGTTATGGAAGCTGCTGCTATAATGGCCATTGCCTTGGCAAATGGCGGTGGTAGGCCTCCGGATTGGCAGGATTTTGTTGGTATCATTGTGCTGCTGGTAATCAACTCCACCATAAGTTTTATTGAAGAGAATAATGCTGGAAATGCAGCAGCTGCTCTCATGGCTGGACTTGCTCCTAAAACTAAGGTAAAAGAACACCCTAAGTGAGTTAGTCAGGTTACAATGAAGGTTACAACGATACATACATGCTCATGCTAAAATGTGGAGAGTTGTTATTGATAGAACTTTTATATTTGGGTGCCTATGAGTATAATCAATCTTTGATATGCAGGTTTTACGAGATGGGCGTTGGAGTGAGCAAGATGCTGCAATTCTGGTGCCTGGAGACATCATCAGCATTAAGCTAGGAGATATTGTTCCTGCTGATGCTCGCCTTCTTGAAGGTGATCCTTTAAAGATCGATCAATCTGCTCTTACAGGAGAATCCCTCCCTGTGACAAAGAATCCTTCCGATGAGTTTTCTCTGGTTCAACTTGTAAGCAAGGAGAGATTGAAGCTGTAGTAATTGCTACCGGGGTGCACACCTTCTTTGGCAAAGCTGCACATCTAGTGGACAGTACCAATCAAGTCGGACACTTTCAGAAAGTTCTTACTTCCATTGGGAATTTCTGTATTTGCTCGATTGCCATTGGTATGCTTATTGAGATCATAGTCATGTACCCTATCCAACATCGTGCGTACAGAGATGGCATCGACAACTTGCTAGTTCTGTTGATTGGTGGAATTCCAATTGCTATGCCAACTGTTTTGTCTGTTACCATGGCCATTGGTTCCCATAGGCTCTCGCAACAGGGTGCAATCACAAAGAGAATGACTGCTATTGAAGAAATGGCTGGTATGGATGTTCTCTGCAGTGACAAAACAGGGACCCTAACTTTAAACAAGTTGTCAGTTGACAAAAACTTGATTGAGGTTTTCACGAAGGGGGTGGAAAAAGAACATGTGTTGCTTCTTGCTGCCAGGGCATCAAGGACTGAAAACCAGGATGCTATTGACGCTGCCATTGTTAACATGCTTGCAGATCCGAAGGAGGTATATATGGCATAATCATCTACATCATTATTCTATTAGTGTTTCGTTTAGGTTTTGACAGGAATTATCTGCAGGCACGAGCTGGCGTCAGGGAAGTACATTTTCTCCCCTTCAACCCTGTCGATAAGAGAACTGCCTTGACATACATTGACAATGATGGAAAATGGCATCGTGCTAGCAAAGGAGCTCCTGAACAGGTTTGTTTAACCAAACAACAATTTTACCTTAAAATTTTTATTACTTAAATTAGTAATTGTTAGTGTTTTTTGTTTCTGTTCTAAATCCAAAATGTTGTACAATGAATATCTTGTAATCAGATTATTGCCCTTTGCAATTGCAAAGAAGATGTAAAAAGGAAAGCTCATGCTGTGATTGATAGCTATGCTGATAGGGGACTTCGATCCTTAGCAGTTGCCAGACAGGTATGTTAATTTCCAAAACTTTCCATGTATCACGCCTTGTTTAATTGAACTAACAATTAACACTCACGTGTCTACAGGAAGTACCAGAAAAGAGCAAAGACAGTCCTGGGGCACCATGGCAGTTTATTGGGTTGCTTCCTCTGTTTGATCCTCCTAGGCATGACAGTGCTGAGACTATCCGACGTGCTCTCAATCTTGGTGTAAATGTTAAAATGATTACTGGTAATTCATACTTAAATTTACCAGTAACGCCGCATGCACCTTTGCTGTTTTGTACCTTTTAACATATAATATGAACCAACAGGGGATCAACTTGCAATTGCCAAGGAAACTGGACGTAGGTTGGGGATGGGTACCAATATGTATCCTTCGTCTTCGTTGCTTGGAGGGAAGGGTAGTGATGCAGCGATTGAATCACTTCCTGTAGATGAGTTGATAGAGAAGGCAGATGGTTTTGCAGGAGTTTTTCCAGGTAAGTTTTATGGGGTGATTGTTTACATAAATCATTATTAATTGTATAATAAAGCTAAAATCTACCTCGGACATGTTTCTTTACGCGATTAGGTCTATGTTATTTCCTGTTGATAGTTGTAGGAATCACAAAATTCCATACCCATTGCCCACTCCTTACAGTTTCATAGGATTAGTCTAAAGTAATTTTTGTATAACAGAACACAAATATGAAATTGTTAAGAGGCTGCAAGAGAGGAAGCATATTTGCGGTATGACTGGAGATGGTGTCAACGACGCCCCTGCGTTGAAGAAAGCTGATATTGGAATAGCTGTTGCTGATGCAACTGATGCCGCCAGAGGTGCTTCAGACATTGTCCTGACCGAACCAGGGCTGAGTGTGATTATTAGTGCAGTGCTGACCAGCAGGGCTATTTTTCAGAGGATGAAGAACTATACGGTTAGTTAATGATTTCATATTAGGTGGCTAGTTTTTTGTTTGTATACTTTCACAGGAGGTCTAAATTTTCTTTTGCTTTTTCTTTTACAGATCTATGCAGTTTCAATCACCATACGTATTGTGGTATGTACTAAAATTTTTGGAACACAGCATACACTCTATTTATCCTGATTTTCTGTTGTCAGTGTTTCACTCCATGTATTTTGTCAATTTTACAGTTCGGATTCATGTTTATTGCTCTTATCTGGAAATATGACTTTGCACCCTTCATGGTTTTGATCATAGCAATACTCAATGATGGTATGTTGATACTTAATAATCAGTGTAAATTTTACGTTGTCATGGAGTACCTTCTGATTGTATGTGGCACACTTATGCAGGAACAATCATGACTATTTCAAAAGATCGTGTGAAACCATCTCCATTGCCTGACAGCTGGAAACTGAAGGAGATTTTTGCTACTGGTATTGTTCTTGGAGGTTACATGGCACTTATGACAGTTGTATTTTTCTGGGCTGCATGGGAGACCGACTTCTTCTCTGTAAGGATTACTAAATGAAATTTCCTCTTTGGCTGCAGATGTGCTTTGTGTTCTAATCTTGTTTCTCTTCTACTCTAGGACAAATTTGGTGTACATTCAATTCGTGGAAACAAAATGGAGATGATGGCAGCACTATACTTGCAAGTCAGTATCATCAGTCAGGCCCTCATATTTGTTACAAGGTCCCGTAGCTGGTCCTTCATTGAACGCCCGGGAATGCTATTAATGACTGCCTTCCTTGCTGCTCAGCTGGTATGACTTCATGCCTGCCTATCGTCAATATATGATTTTTTTGGCTTCACAATATTATAAGAGATGCCAGCAATATAAATATTGACCTCAATGCGCTGAAACCAGGTTGAGTTTATTCATATTGACAGATGTACTTTTGTTGACAGGTTGCAACACTTATTGCTGTTTATGCCCATTGGAACTTTGCGAATATTAAGGGTATGGGATGGGGCTGGGCAGGAGTCATTTGGATTTACAGCATTGTTACATACATCCCTCTAGATGTTTTGAAGTTTCTCATTCGATATGCCCTAAGTGGTAAAGCCTGGGACAATCTGTTAGAGAACAAGGTACATATCTTTAACAAGTTTATCTTCCTCTTAATTAATTCAGTATATCAGGATTATTGGAAAGGCAACATACTAGTAAGTAAAATAAATGCCATGTGGTGAAACTGAATATAATTTTGGATTTGATGAAACAGACTGCCTTTACAACCAAGAAAGACTATGGAAAAGAAGAGAGGGAGGCGCAGTGGGCTACTGCCCAAAGAACCCTTCACGGCCTTCAGCCGCCAGAGACCAGTACCATATTCCACGAAAAGAGCAGTTACAGAGAGCTGTCTGAGATTGCAGAGCAAGCTAAGAGGCGTGCTGAGGTAGCAAGGCTTCGAGAGCTTCACACACTGAAGGGTCATGTGGAGTCAGTAGTGAAGCTAAAGGGACTGGACATAGACACAATGCAGCAACACTACACCGTTTGATTTCAGGAGCCAGATGATAATTACTTTAGTAGCTAGAATGATGAGTTCTAGTGGGAGATATTCAACAAACTGAATAGGGAAGATGGTTTCCAACTCTTCCTGGGGCTCATAAAAACATCTCCCAGTTATTGGCTGTGGACACATTTCAAGTTTTAATTTTCTGTCAGTTGTCTGTTCTGTCAGGGTTACCTTCGTAGCTAATGTTATATTGCATTGGAAGTTGGAACATGCTCAATTGGGGAGGGCTTGTTTTCGTAGTATCCCATGAATATAACTATGATGATGATCTCTGCCTCACTCATAATTCATCAACTTATAACAGCAAAGGTTTTATCACGTTAAATCCAATTTAATAAAAAGAGACAAATGATATTTTGATTGATTTATTTAATAATTTATGAATTAATATCTAAAATCAAAGAGTACAATCTTCTATTTTTCATTAAAAAAACCTCAAATCTGTAACCTAAATTCACAAAAATTAAAATTAAAATCCAAAAAGAAAAGGAAAAGAGAGGGAGTGGCGGCCGAAGAAGAAGCAAATTGCTGCATTGTGTTCGTGTTTTCGTTTTTGATATAATTATCGATTCGGAGCCGGAGCAGCAGAAGCAAGTAGCCATAGCCGATCTTCAGCTTCCCTAGCTCTATCCTTCCCCCAATTCAATTCAATTCAATTCAGGTCAGACTCTTTCCTATTTCGCGCGATACAGACTCCGCTTCTTTGTCTGCTTAAAATTGTTGCTTTCGTTTCGTACTTCATTTTCATTTCGTCTTGCAACTTGCTGCCATCTTGATGTGCACTGTCTGCAGCATTGTAGAGGTTGATTGAATTTATTTTTATGTTTGATTTATTTTTTCTTGGTAGTGGAGTGATGTTTGATGTATTGTTACGCTTGTATGTGCAGGTTTGATTTCAGGATTAGGGTTTTGAGATTTCTACTGTTTTTTGGTTTTTAGGGTTTTGTCTGGATTTATTCAGCCAGGGTTTGGTTCAATGAGATTTGGTTGTTGCTCCTTCGGGAGCTGGAGGCTGCTTGGAATTAGGTTCGAATTCAGTGATGTTTAGGCTTTGGGCTTTGTTGTGCATTTTGGTTCTTGTGGAGAGTGTATGAGGTATAGAGATGCAACCGCAACAGAAAAGTAGTTCCAGAATTGATCTGGCAGATTTAAAAGGGCAAATTGTTAAGAGGATTGGGGCCGAGAGATCACATCGGTACTTTTACTACCTTGGTAGGTTATTGACTCGGAAGTTGAGTAAAAGTGAGTTTGATAATTTATGTGCGCGTCTTGTTGGCAAGGATAATCTCTCCCTGCATAATCATTTCATTCATTCCATTTTGAAGAATGCTTGTGATGGAAAAGCTCCACCTCCAGCATACGAAGCTGGCCTTGCTGGTAAAACAAAATCAACGCATGATGATGGGCCTAAACAAAGTGGTTATGCAGACTTTGCAAAAATTGTACCTTGGTCGAATGGAGTTGTGTCCCCTAAGAAGAGTAGGTCTTGCATTCGAGATCGCAAGCTTAAGGATCGGCCTGGCTTGCTTGTGTCCAATGGAACTGTTGCTTATACTTCCCATCAGGCTAGTGCTACACGAGATAGTAATGGTAGGATTATTACCAAAAATGGGGACGCTTTATGCGATCACCAACAACCTATGCAAAAATCAAAACAATATGCTGAACCACCAATGAGCAAAGTAGAGGTTTCAGTTCACCAGCCCATAGAAAAATTTGGAATACAAAGATCGATACATAGACAAGATGCCTTACATGAAGATGGTTCATCTAGAATTTCCATCCATGCCCCACTTGGAATCCCATTTTGCGAATCTAGTGTAGGTGGGTCTCGTAGACTTTTGGCAGCAGCAAGTGATAGTAATGACAGTAGTTGCTACAATGATATTTCTCTACCAGATACAGCATCTTTGCAGAAGCGAATGAAAGAGATAGCACTTGATCATGGCCTTGAAGGAGTTTCTTTGGAATCTGCGAATATTTTGAATAATGGGCTGGATTTGTACTCAAAACGCTTGATAACTTCTTGTCTTAGCATGGTGGCAGGACGGTCAGGAAATAACATCAAAACAAGTTTCTCATAAGCAACAGATCCAAAGCAAAATTTTGAATGGACTGATGCCAAGTAATGGTCACTATATGCACAATAACGGTGGCCCTGCCGAAGCTTTGCAAGAGCATAGTTCTTGTTCCTCCATATCGATTCTTGATTTTAAAGTGGCAATGGAATTGAACCCCCAACAGCTTGGAGAAGACTGGCCATTGTTTTTGGAGAAAATTAGTATCAACCAATTTACTGAATAAGATTTATAGTGTTTCCAAGTGATTTTGTGAGATATGTTAGGTATCACCATTTTTGTAGTCCCTGTTGCTGATATAATTCTGCCACTCGCCAGGCAAGTTGATGTTACTATACACTTAACGGACGGTGGTGATTAGCTACACAAATCCCTGACATGATGGTAGTTGCTTCGATCAAGGCAGATAATGATAGAAGAAGTCTGCAAGATGAGTATCTGCTTTTCTCATGAAACACCCCGGTTGTCAGGAAATAGTTGACGAGTGGCGAGTGTGGGTTTTGCAAATAACATACCCACGGATGGTCATCCTGTTGTATCCTTAGCACTTATGTAGGTTATCCTTTGTCATTATTTTATTATTTTAGCTTCTGATATTATTTACAGGCGAGGAAAGAAAATCTAAGTTTTGCAGGAAAATTGTGGTGTAGCTTGTCAAAAGGTATGAGCGCTTCAGTAGAAGCTAGAAATGAGCTCTACTTGTAATTTTGAAACGTGAGAGTTCTTCAAAGGAAATTAATAACATATTTATTCTTTCTGAAAATCCAGGTGTAGGATCAGTGTTTATCTATAATATTTTCTGTTGTGTCATTTTTATCTTATTTTTCCGCTTATGAATAATCTTCTATAATTCATAATTTTCTGCTCTCATGCCACACATTGAATGGGTTTATCTGTTTGATGAGTTTAATGTGTCTGTTGTATACTGATTTTATTCCTTAAATGGAGCTCTTAAGCTCCTGGTGATATCTGATATTGGGTATTTGCAATATACTGTGAGAGGGTAAGGAACATTGTTTATACATCCTTGAACTTTGACATTTACTAAGATGCTCCTAGAATAGTATATGAGTTCGAAAATATAAATAAATTGACATTGTACTGGTGTTACTTTGAAATAGTTTACTTTTGGCAGAGTGATTCATATTTGTTATTTCTGTTCTGTTTGTTTGTATTGTCATTCTGAATTTATAAAACAGGTTCCAACGCTCTCTTCAAAACTTCGACAGTTCCGTTAGTTTGTGAAGAAGCTAGTTGGCTATGATAAGGAATGCCGAACATGAGAGAGGATGGTATTGTCTTTTGCTTCTTGTTCTCTAACTAAATTTTGCAGGAATAGCAAAACGGATAGAAGTCCATAACGGAAGAAATTGCTGGCTGTTCTTGCATATTTTCATCATCATCAATAATTTTTCGTTTTGGTGTAATCTCATATGGTGGAGATTGCTTTAAAGGTATGTGTAGTGTTTACTTTAACTGGATAATATTCTGAATCTCTTCCAAGAATATCTTAACTTATCATTTTTTGAATCTCTTCCAGTAATTTCTGTCTGAGTATCTGCAATCTAGTTGTTTATACCTTTTATTAAACTACAAGTACATAAAGTAATGCAAGCAAGATGACATGAATGTACTCATATTATAAGAAATCTCTTAAGGTCATGGATGAAAGTCATGGTGACCAGCCTTCAACAACTGAAACTTGCAAAACACGACCAATGCGGTATACATTCGTTATAGCTATGTAATCATTTACCCTCACATATCTGTGCAGTTGTAGTATTTCTAACTTGCAAGGCTCTTGACCTATTTAACTGCTGTTTTAGTGCAATTACAGGGGCACAGATAGGAGGACATTTGATGCTGAATAAAAAGCTGTATTTGATAAGAATGAATCTGAAATTAAGTGGCTGCGGAGGACTTGCAGATTGGGCACCAGTTCTTCTGCCGCAACCATTGATCTATACAATCAACATGGTAACTGTGCTTACAGTGTAGCCTACCCATCTCATCTCCGATTTTGTATTCTTCCTGCATTGGTAGCATTCGTACTCAATAAGTATGGAGGTAGTAATACAGCAGCCTTACAGATTAATAAATGTTAATATGAAGCACAGCTTATGCAGTATGTTACTGGTACAACTTTTGCTACTCAGTACAGGTGATTATGTTACCTGGCAGATGCTGCATTTGGTATCATCTTCACACCCATCCATGGCTGAGAAATCTGCAGTTATAGAGCAGGGGTTGTAGACGCTCTTCTTTATGCATTTTGCTAATGCATCTTCGGATAAAGCGGTGCTCACAGAACCCATTTTTTCTTCAAGCGCTAGAAGTTCCTGCAAAGGCGAGGAAATGAACATTTGATGCCAAACTCATAACCTTCTAGCACCTTAAGGATGATCACTGTATGTCTGTCTAACGTTGCTTCTTGTTAACATACCTCGTACGTCATGTTATCAATATCAAGTCTCATATCTCTATGCTGATCCTGGAAAGTTAAGCCGCCAAGTACAAAATTAGATTCCAAAGCAAGTAATTGCTGCAAATTAAAAACAACATTTGTTAAAATAATTGAATGGTCCAAGATTGACTAGAAAATTGATGATAAATCAGTAAAGGATAAATTACCTCAATCGACATCTCTTCGCCATGCTCAATCCTGTCAAGTGCCATTAACAACTGCACAGTGTAAATTCAAACAGGGAAATCAAAAACCATAGGAGCACAGGAAAACCGCTATGTTTTTCTTTTCAGTTATGAAAAAAGAGACGAGCAAGTTAACAGAAACAATACCTCAGTGAAACCAGTTAAGTTATATTGTCTGAGGTTTTCACGACCGACCAAATTACGGGAGTAAGGAACTCCTAGAGGACTAGTTAGAGTTTGACCGCGCGAGCTTTCATATGTTCTTGGGCGAGTGTAACTATGTGGCCAATGAGGATAGCCAGTCACAGATTGGGAATTCGGCAATAAATGCATGAGCTGCTGGCGTGTTGGTAACTCACGTCGAGTCATCTGGGGTGGATGGCGAGCTGTAGAAGTATCTGATCTGCTAGATCTTGCTGAGCTACTGACAATATTCCTCCTACTTGTCTTTGCACTTTGAGCTTGCCTTGTCTCAGATATTAATATGCCACTCCGCGAGCTGATATTATGTGTATTTTCAGCTAGAGTTGTCTGTTTAACCTTCGAAGAGGAGCTACCTTCTCCGCTTTCAGAATTTCTCTTCAACATTTGTTTCCTGCTGCTACTTGCAGAGTCGGAAGGGGCAACCTCTGGAACGAAACTACATCTTAAATATCTTGAACCAGGCCTGGCAGAACTGGCATTTTGTCTAGAGAGTTGAGGGGTGATTTTTGATGCACCAGAGTTTGTCCGACTAGAAATACTTGAATCAACAACAGATGATGGCTTCTTCAGAAAGGTCCTCTTACCCCTGCCATTTGATGATGCACCACGGTTACCGGTTTTCATTGACAAACGTTCATCGTTCTTAGATTCTTTCTGTTCAAGCTGAACAGTTCTATGAGTAATGTTTGCTAAAGGGTTGGTATTTGGAACTTTGGCTTTCTGAACATCACTACTTGTACTATCACTGCTAGCTGATGGATCCACTTCTGACGATGACAGTGGCTTGTTTCCTAGCAACCGCAATGGTAACGCTGGATTAACAGCAACTTTGGTAACACCTTTTAGAGAGTTACAAGTTCTATCCTTGCCATGTGTACAACATCGAGATGATGTCTTCAGAACTTTTGTTTTATCCAAGTAAGCTCTGGCAGGATTCAATCTGCCACTGCATCCAATGCGATTACATAACTGGATACTCTGATCCCTACTTCTTTTAGTCGAATCTCTGGAGATAATTCGAGATCCTCTCTTAGGTACAGCAACCCCATCAACACCCTTTTACCAGAATACTCATCCATTATGGAGTTATTCTGTAAGAGGCACAAGGAACAAATGATTATACTCGCAGAAAATCAATTTAGCTTTTCAGAAATCAGAAAACAGTAACTGACATAATCAAATTATAGAATATCATTGCTGCATCATACCAACACAAGCAAACATATGCACTCGATAGTTACTCATAGAAAACATCATAGGAATGTGAACACACATGCAGATACCTTACAAATATAAAAACAGCTGAACATTCGAATAATAACCAAAGCGAAACTCAGGCAATAGTCTTATATGATTTTAACAAGTAATCTTTTCAAAACAAGCTTTACTAATCCAAGAATGATCCCAAGAGGATAAGTTTCCCTGCTCCTGATATATATCACATTCATAGAGTCTACTCCTCAAATTCGTAACAGCAGTCCGATAGCGATAGAATAGAACTCTGTACCAAATTTAGAATAACATAAGAAACAGACTGAAAACCAACATAGCCAAAATTAGGCAGTAAGGAAACCATCAACCAATCAGTTCCACCAAAATAGAGAAATGAAAGCCATGAATCCTTTGATCATGGAGGCTCATACACCTGTACCAAAACCTCCATTTAACTTGACTCAATGTAAATGAAACACCTTTATATAAAGTTAAATCAACGATTATATTAGAAAAAAATGAACACCACCTCCCCATCTGATACAAAATAAGTTAGAATGTAAAGGACAGACAAGAAGATGGGCATCAAATACTTGCCTACACATAAAGTCCAGGCAGGGACACAATCACACGATTCAGAAGATGAGAGTATCAACAGAGTAGAATGAAATAGCACATATATGCAAAAGAGATGAAAAGAAGAAAATTTGAGAACGAAATAAGGAATGTTTTTCAAAGGATTTAGTTTAGTAGTGGGTGGAAAAACACATAAAACCAATCAGATTCTATTCCTTACAAGGTAAAGAAAAGATGGAAACAAATTTGGTATCCTCAAAAACCAGTTTTGCTTCATAGTTTACCAAAAAGATATAAGTTACATAAAACATCCTCCAGCACTCTTACCTTTTTCTTCTCTTCCTCTTCAGACAAAGAGTTTCAGAATCCTTTTTCTTTGGCTTGTTTTAGGATGTGTTGTTTGTGTGTTGAACAATGTGTTTGTGCACGAGGGTAGAAAGAGATAAAAGGCTAATATGTAGTACTAGAAAACTTTGTTAGGATTTTAGAGGATGAAGGAAACAGAGGATCAGACCGGCTCGCACGTGTGCCGCCTGTCTGTCTTTAACAAGGCTCATATACTACTCTAGTTTTATAATGTTATATAGATTCGACCGATCAGCTAGTGGGTCAGGTCAACCTTCGCCGGCAGCAGACACACATCATCTTCTTCACCTTGTTTGTTTTAGAGCCCTACGCTTGAGCCACTAAGTAGTAAGCACAAACACAGGCAGGTCAACTCTGAACACATAACGGCACACCATTATGTGTTCAAGACTGAACACCATACCGCCACGTGTCATTTCCTAGTCCGACTTGGTGGCTCCAGACCTCTACCGGCCTCTGGCAAATGACATCCGACAAAAACAAAAGTCAACTCAACCAGACTTGTTTTTAACTCCTGGCTGACCAAATAAATCAGTAGGCACTGGACCGGGTTAAGGAGCAACCCGTTAGACTCTCTGCGGGTGGGTCTATGCCTTGAACGGGTAAAAGAATTTTTAACAGGTCCAGGCAGATATACAGAGTACAGACAGGTTCGCATGTCGTTTTGAAGTTGTCAAAACGTTGTTGAAACATTCATGTAATACAAAATGGTGGTAATGTTAATGACTAATGATGATGTTATGAGTTGGTTTAATGTTAATTAAGACATAACAAAATTTGTCTAAACATGTCCTCCACAACTACATTGTTGAGTTAGTTTGCGGTCATTGAATACCGTGAATTTCGTTCATCCTATCAACCTTAACAGCTCCTAGATGTCTCTATGTAATCCATCTCTCCTTTATATTTTCTTTCACTAATTCCCATTGCACAATTTTAATCTATTTGCACCATCAAATCCCCTAGAGCAGAACAACCAGCAGTTGCTCATCTATACGCACCGAGAGGTATGCATTTTTTTCTTGTGTATTCATTTTGTATGCGCATACAGACTTGTATGTACAATTTCTAACCTTAATGTGAGGAATATAAGACAAATTCTCAACCAACCATTTAGAGTAGCCGCACCCGGACTAGCCTTTTTCTAATATATTTGGATCATATTTGAGTATCTGTTGACACTGAGAAATTTGAAACATACCTTGTCTCATAAGATGATCTTGCTTTTCTCTATGCAAAAATCCAAAGGAACGTCAACCCCTTTCCTTATGAGTTTTGACCGTCATGGTTATGTTAAATAACCTGATATTATGCAAATGCAGAATATCAGTTTTGTTTTTAAAAATCAAGCTGAGAAGGGGAAATCAAATAAGAAATGACGACTAGACATAAAGAATTGGTGGCTGGAAAGGAGAAGAAAGGTGTACCACCTATAGGCAGCTCAACGCCTGCTGAGAGGTGGAGAAGCCTGAGACCCTCAACCCCACCAGGAACCACGGTAGCAAAGGATCATGGGAAGGCCCCCGCTACATCTTCCACAACAGGAGTGCCACAGAAGCGTGTACCAAATTATCTGAAACCGACCATAAGCTCCAACCCGGATGCCGCAAAAAATAATGCTATCAAAAAGCTCGCCCATGATGACACCAAGAAGCCCACACCAACAATGATGAGAAGAAGATCATTTGACCGGCCTGTGCTCCCTTCTCCGATTCAAAGAGGTGTGCAATCTTCCGGTGCACGTGGAGGGCGTACCACTCCTCCTTTTACACCCAAGCCCTCTACTGTGGGGACGAGGCCTTCATCCTCATCATCCGAGAGGATGTCGAAAGTAGTTAAGGCTGTGAAGTCCCAGGCATCATTGTTGACAACAAAGAGCATGCCTAGGACTAGTTCCAGCTCCGGGACCAAGAAAGACGTTAAAACTAGCAATCTGCTGAAAGCTAGTCCCTCAACGGATCAAGAACCAGTCCACTACGCTCCAAACAATATTGAACCTGAGCCTGAGGAACAGGAATCTTTGGATCTTAACGTCGAGGAGGAGCTAGCCAAACTGGAGAGTCCTGTTGATCTGCCACCTGAAAAACAGTTCGCTGAAGATAAGGAACATATTGATGAGGAAACTGATGGTCCAATAGAAGTTGTAGATGAAAATAAAGAGACCATCAACTCTATTGAGACTGATGTTTTGGAAGATCGCCAGGATGAGCACGATCACACACCAGAACCAGTGTCTGAAAATACAGAAAATGTCCAGTTAGCCCATGAGGAAATACATGTCGCTCATGAGAACCATGAACCAGTGTCTGAAAATACAGAAAATGTCGAGTTAGCCCATGAGGAAATGCAAGTTGCTCATGAAAGCGAACACACGGATGAAAGTGACCAACAAGGCATCCAAGCTGTTACTGAGGGTCCAACGGACGATGGTGATACAAAAGAAGAAGAAAAGGAAACAATAGAAGAGATCAAGCATGTTGAACTAACATTAAGCACAACCCAAGATGAGAAAGACGAGGAAGTTGTTGAAGATAAGCAAGGGCAGCAAGGGACAGAGGGAACAGATGATAAAGAAATCCAAAAAGAACCGGTGCCTAAGATTGAAGAAGAGGAGAAGCCTACCGATTCCAAAGCAGCAAATGTGGTGCACAAGCGCCAAGTAGGACCAAGAAACAAGAAAGAATCTCCTGCATACAATGATGTTATTGAGGAAACTACAAGCAAGCTTGTCGGTAAAAGAATCAACAGAGTCAGGGCACTTGCTGGAGCCTTTGAACTGTTATATCTTTACAACAGGCCGACTCCAGTTGAACAAATGCATGACTTTGTATGGCCAAGTAAGCTGCTTTCTACTAAGTTCAGCATACAAAATTGACATCACACCAATCTTACGAAGTTACAAATTTAATTTTGCAGAAATGTCAAGAAACACTATTCAAAGCCAACATTTTCTATGATATCCCCATTGGTAAGTGTAACTGGACTACAATTGTGAAATTTTCATTGTTCATTCATATCAGTTTGCTGTTCAGTTAGAACTACTCTTGTACATCCATTTTTCATGATTGCAAACAATACTTATCCGTCGACGACCAAAAGGATCAATGTTTTCTCAACACCTACTTTCAAGTGTCAGTATTTTTAGTTGAAAAAGTTCCACCATCTTATAGTTTTTACTAAATATACCACGCAGAGTGTTTCAGAATAAGAAAGCATTTCAACATGCAGGTATACTTGATTTCATGCTTATCAAAATACTCACATCTGTTCCAAAATTATAACTTCTAGACCTGCTTTGATCGATCTAAATGTCAAATGAAAAAATAGTTTTACCTGATACTTAATTGTTTTTCAACACATCTGCATTGTCTTGTATTGAACCTACATTTTTAAAATCAAACAAGTCAACAATGCAATCAAAGTCTGAGTAAATAAGACAAACCGAGCGCACACCTCAGAAATACTCAGCAGTTCACGCAGCGGCACCACCCACTGGATGACTGGACTAACACATCGCCTTCTTGACTTTCTTCGGCACGTTCAAGAAGGTATCGGAAGACTCAGAAACGGTGGAAAAAATCATCAAACTAAGTGAGATGAATCGACCCGAAGGCGACCGGAACCCTAATTTTTCTGGTCGGAGAAGAAGACGGCAACAGCGTCGTTTTGACTCTACCCACCGGTTCAACCGGGTCGAATTGACTGGAACAAACCGTTTCACGGTTTGATTTAAGTTTGGCTTTCGATTGAACCGAATTGAATTGGTTTGGTAAACTGAATCGGACTTCTGATTTCATAACCCCGGCAAGTTCTGCAGGTTCGCCGAGTTTTGCCGCCGACCAAATTGCTTCGGAAAGTTGATAAAGATTGAAACTTTACAGGCTGCGGAAGATATTCGATCTCGTTTTCTCTTGGGGTTTGGTTTTAGAGGTAGAATTTGGTTCTGAAGGTCGTTATGTATTGAGTTGCAATTGTTAATGTGTGTTGAGTTTCTGTTTCTGCTGTGTTTTTGCAATGATCGTTTTATGTGGAATTGTGGTGTCTGCTCCTTGTTTTGAGTATTTGAGTGTTTGGATGGAAAGTGAATCATTTTGTGAGTTTAGTTGGTGTTTTAAAGCTATGCTTTGCAAGTGTTTGATAAAATGCGTGTGATGATAGACACGTATTTGATTTTTGATGCAAGAGTCGATATGTTAGAACACGTTAAGAGTTCGTAAGTAAGAAATGCATTCATGGGAAGATTTACGTTGTAGTCGGAAACTTGGAATTTGGCTTTTAAAGGACACACTTAGTTCATTTGTAGTTGTGTTGTTTGATTAAGTGGTGATATGTAATTATTTGGAGTTTGATAAATGTATGTTCATTGGTTGTCAGGAAATGATGTCGATACAGAAGCATGGTTGCCGTATGGTTCTTCGGTCATCCTCGACGGTTTTTTCGTCCGTGGCTCGTAAATCTAGCCGAGATAGTTGGTTTTCCCCATATCGTTGTGGGGATTATCTAGGAAGCATGACAACTTATTCTCCAATATGCATTGGAGGTGTTTGCCTCCCGATGCAGGAATTTTCTGTCTACTTGATGCGATCGTTTTCAACCATCGCTGGAACAATCTTAGTACAAGCTCAAGACCCTTCAAAAGTGTGTGCTGAGTTAGAAAATGCAATGGAGGAGCATAGGTACAGTGATATGTGGAAGCTTTATGAGCAATATTCTAATATGGATGAGTTCCCGAGAAAGTTCATTGTGAATAAGCTATTGAGAACGTGTGGAGAAAGTCAAGAAGGGGAGTTGCTAGAGAAAGCTTATGGTTGGGTTGAGAGGGCATTTGAAGAAGGGAGGACGAACCAGTTAGAGTATGATACATTGCTGTATCTCTCCTTGAGCCTCGCTAGAGGTGGATTTCATGTTCAAGCATCTACTATAATAAGGAAATTGGTGGAGCTTGAGCAATACCCCCCTGTATCAGCCTGGTCAGCAATACTAGCGTACATGTCATCATCAGCAGCTGGGAGTTACCTTGCTGCAGAATTGATTCTTGAAATTGGTTACTTGTTCCAAGACAACAGAGTCGATCCACGTAAAAAGACCAATGCGCCATTGATTGCTATGAAGCCAAATACTGTTGCTGTAAATATTGCGTTGGCCGGTTGCCTTTTATCCGGGACTACAAAGAAAGCAGAGCAGATTCTTCACATGATTCCTCGGGTAGTTGTGAAAGCTGATGTAAACCTTCTCATCTCTATGGCACATATATATGAGAGAAATGGGCGAAAGGGTGAGCTTTGTAAGCTTCAAAGATACATACACGATGCCCATAATTTGACAGATATCCAGTTTCGTCAATTCTACAACTGTTTGCTTCTATGTCATCTGAAATTTGGCGATCTAAATTCTGCCTCAAGCATGGTCATAGAAATGCTTAGGAAGGCTAGAGAGGCACGGAATTCTCTTGCTTCAGCTACAATTGAAATGACTGTGAATGGAAAAATGGCATCACCTGGATTGTCATCTAAGCCAGACCCAAGTAGTGAAAATGGTGATGCTTCTAAAAAGAGTGGTTCAATCAAAAGCCCTGTTGTATCATTTCAAGATTTCTTACAAGACCGCAATCACATAAATCTAGAGGCCGAAGCTAGAAACAAACTTGATCAAATGTTAGATAAGTTGCAAGCTCAGGTTGAAATGATAACAACAGAACGTGGTATTCTCCAACCCACAGAAAGAATATTTGTAAGATTGGTCAGAGATTTTCTTGAAGCAGGTAAGACCAAGGATCTGGCTGAGTTCCTCATCAAAGCTGAAAAAGAAGATTCCCCAGTTTCTGTTGATAGTTCTGCCTTGGTTCACGTAATAAATGCATGTATATCTCTCGGCTGGCTTGATCAAGCACATGACCTTGTAGATGAAATGCAACTAGCTGGAATCAGACCAAGCTCATCTGTATATTCCTCTCTTCTAAAAGCATACTGCAAAGCAAACAAAGCTGCAAACATAACCTCTCTTCTCAGAGAGGTTCGTAAAGCTGGTGTCCAGCTAGATTCTAGCTCTTACGAAATGCTACTAGAATCTAGAGTTCTCAAGGATGATACAACAGGTGCACTGAGTTTACTCAAAGAGATGAAAAACGCCAAGATTTCAAGAAGTAATCATCCTTTAAAAAGTGTTGTCAAGGGAGAGGACGGCGATGCTGGGCTGATGGGAAAGCTCTTGCATGAAATAAAAGAAGGACAAAAGGTAGATTACGGCATTCATGATTGGAATCATGTGATCCATTTTTTCTGCAGAAAAAGATTAATGGGAGATGCTGAGAAAGCTCTTAAAAAGATGAGAACTTTAGGTCACTCCCCAGATGCGCAAACATACCACTCTATGGTTACTGGCTATGCAGCTATAGGAGGTAAATACACAGAGGTAACAGAGCTATGGGGTGAAATGAAATCTCAAGCAATTGCAACTGGGATGAAATTCGATCAGGAACTTTTAGATTCCGTTCTCTATACGTTTGTGAGAGGAGGGTTCTTTTCTCGAGCTAATGAGGTAGTACAGATGATGGAACAAGGAAACATGTTTGTTGATAAGTATAAGTTCCGAACATTATTTCTCAAGTATCATAAGACAATGTGCAAGGGCAAAGCTTCAAAGGTCCAGACTGAATCCCAGCTCAGAAAGAGAGAGGCCGCTTTAAGTTTCAAGAAATGGGTCGGCTTATTTTGATCAAGACTAATAGAAACAGAGTGAATGTTTCGACGCAGCCTCAGCTGGAGGAAGGCTAATAATTAGATTATTCGATTTGTTCTTCATTAGTATTCATATTTGTATTCGCTAGTATCAAGCCTTATAGGAATGTATACATTTCGAGGTTACATCTGTCTGGCCAAAACGAAATCCATTTACAAAAATGTTCTTTTTGCCGAGTCCGAGGCAGCCGACACATTCAACTTAAACGAGGTTATTACACCTGGAATGAGCCAATGGGAGACGTTGGATTAGAGTTGCTTTACGATATGACGTGCGATCTCGTACACGATCGAAACTCATTAAATGGGCTGGGCTAAAAGACCGAACCATTCAACGAATCTTTTAGACCGATGCTCGGTTTGGCTCAATTAAATCGGCCGAATTGCTCGATTCACCGTTTCTTGTGAATTAAGCGATTGAGAACGAATTAGGCGAGCAGTTTGCGTCCAGATTTCGATTACGACATTTAGGGAAACGAGCTCGCGTCGAGATCTGTGCGGCAGGGCGTTTGTGTCTAAGAAGCCGAGCTTTAAGGTTTTATTGATCTGGAAGGATTCTGACTCGGACCGATTGGATTCGACGACGGCGTGCGTTGACAGTGCTGCGATTGTTATTTAGGTTGAGTGTGGATTCAGGTATATGATTTTTCATTTTTTTTTTTATTTTTTGTAAGATGGTGAGGTTTTGATGATTCAGTTAATATCTGATTTGATTTTTATGGTTCGTTTGATCAACAAATTATTAGATATAACTCTTTGATGAAATCATACAAATGGGAAGCTGTTTGTGATTTGGAGTGGATGGAAGAATGCATGTTGTGATTCATTTTATGTAGATTAGTTTATTAACTTTGATTTACATTTTTGCATCTTGTAATAGGAGGATCTGGTGGTGAATGAGGCTTGAAGGGGGTTTCTGAACTCAGCGTGGGTTCAAAAAACGGGGTGGATCGGAATCGGAAACGTATGGATAAAAATAAGAGCCGTACCGATCTGCTTGCAGCTGGTCGCAAAAAAGTGAGTTTCTGATTCTTTTCTACATCCAGACATTAGTCTTTTAAGGCTAAGCAGAATTTCTGATAAGAAGACCTAGTTTGGTGTTAAATCTGATGCATTTTGTATGTAACATACGTCATACTGCAAAAGTTTCGGTGGGATATGTTACAAAACGATTATTTTATTCGTCGAAGTCGTCTGAGACTTTTCTACCTATATATCAACTAGAAATCCTTTGGTTCAAGGCCACAGCGTAACTACGTAGTTTGTAAGTGAGAGTTGCCTCCTTTAGAAGATGCATAATTCAAGAAATGATTTGTCATTCCATGCTTGTGTACTTTTGAGAATATTGGAGTTTAATAATGTGGTGGAGTACATTGATCTTGTGTAGCGCAAAGGCGCATTCTTATACGCCATATGCATTTGTTTGTATCCTGTTGACCTTTTGTTCCTTTTATTATTTTTGAAAGTGTTTAGCATTGTGCATTTCTTTTGGAATGGTCCTAATTAGACTTTTAACACTTAAGGGTCACCTCCAATCTCACCACTCTTGCCATCAATGAAACACATACATTAAGCTTGATCTTTATTTAAAAGTTATATTAGCATACAACATAGTTCATCATGTGATGATATTACCTTAATGACATTGAACTATCTAAACAAATCAATGTTTTCTATTTGTCAGCTTCAACAATTTCGTCAGAAGAAGGATGGAAAGGGCAGTGGCAGCAGCAACCATGGAAAATCTTCAAAAAAGAATGTTAGTGTTGAGAAACATGACGTTGAAGCTGAATCAATATTATCGGACGAAAGAGGTGCTGAATCATCACATCTAATTGGAGATGAGATGGGGCAGCAGCATATTGATTCCTCTGCAGGCTATGTTGACTCATCTGTTTCTCTCTCAGCAGATGACGTGACTCCCAAAATTGATGATCATAAATCGGACGGAACTCCTAAACTACTCGGACAGGAAACAGATGTCCAGAGACATGATGTGGAATTTCAACCTGATTTATCGGCGAATGAGCCTGAACTAGGTAGTGATAAAGTTTTGACTATTGTGGAAGCCTTGGTATCTCAAGAGAATACCGAGGCTTACAACTTGCATCCTGCGCCTGATCACCTTAATATGTCTTTGATAGGGACAAGTGGTGATCCAATGGTAGGTGGTCCCTTATCTGAGGTGGAATTCAATTATGAGGTGACAAAAGAACCACCAAGGATTTATGATGTTGATACAGTGATCCTTGATAGCAATATAAATGCCAATGAAACATTCTCTGAAGCTGAAGTGAAGGGCTTTTCATCTAGAGGGTCCTCAACGATATTACCTTCTGAAGTGGAATCTTTGCAGTCTAATAGTTCACTTTCGTTATCTACACCTGTACAAGATATTCCAGTTGAATCTGCCAATCAAAGTCAGGGTGTAGAAGTCAAAGATAGCCATCCTATTCATGAGATGTTTATTCAAGTCAAGGAGGATCAGTTAGCAAATGAAGGTAGTACGCATGTGTTGAAGCACAAAACTAACTTCCCACCTGGGCCCTATGGAATATTAGATGTTGACGGTTCAGCCCCTAATGAGGGTGTGAGTACCACGGAAAATGAGGTTGAAGAGAGTCATCTTGGAAATCTAAATTCGTCAACAATGTCTACTTCAGAGCAGGAGACTTCACATTCTATCCGCCTGTTGCCTGCCTCCGAGGAACAGATTGCAGCAGCAGCATATATCCACAGTGTGGAAAGTGAATCAAAAGAAAAAGTATCGCAACACAATCTTCCTGATTTGTCCTTGATCCAAGCAAGGAAGGATCAGGTAACAGTTTTAGGTTGTGCCCTCCCTGTTTGTTGTTTATTCATTATTGCAATACGTCTGTAGCATTCCGTGCACTTGTTTTTTCAGATAAGACGTACAAATTTAAGTACGATGTATAATTAAATCTAACTCTCTGATGCATAGGGACGATGCAGGAGGCTGGTTTTCCTGGTCTGGAAAAGCTTGGTTGTAGCATTAAGATAGAAGCAGACGACGATACAAGGCAAAGTGAAGTACTACCTTTTGCTGGTTCTATTCCTATTTCAGATGCTGGTAACCAAGGCATTCCGGTTACTACACCAGAAGTTTGTGTTGAACTGAAAAAAGATGTTATTACATTGGATTGTGATGACACTCAAATGCTATCAGATATATCTGAGATTGAAAGATCAGTAGGAGGATCCCAAGGGGAGGCCAGCAGGAAAGCTGGTGACACAGGATCTTCATTTGATGAAAATGGCATTCAGAGGTTGGCTAAGCTGCCAACTATCTGAAGCAGCTAAGTGAAGATGATTTTAAAATTTTGATGAAGATGAGAGACTCTGATGTTCAAGCCATTTCAGGTGATACTGATAAATGTCACGAGCCAAATCCTGGCACTGCTGATGTCCTTGATACATATAAGGAGCATCTTTATATGGCAACTGTCTTAAAGGAAATATTTAGTGTACAATTGGTTGAACAGTCCACGCCGCAATTCAACACCGATCATATGCATCAAGAGTGGAATGACAAAGTACCGAAGCTGGAGATTTCTCTAGAGGAATGTAAAAAAAGAAACAGAACACTTGATGAGGAGCTAGTGCTGTGCCAAACTGAATTAAGGACTACATTAAAGAATGTTGAGGAATTATCTTCAGCTGTACATGAGTGGAAAGATAAATATTTTAGGTCTGAGGAGGACTTGTCAATCATCTCTAATAACTTGTATGAATGTCGTTCTTTGTGTGAGAAGCTACAGATAGAAAAGGATGACTTAAATGAGAGCCTAAAGTCGGTTTTAGATGAGAGGAACCGGCATGTTGAGGAGAAAGAGAAGCTATTATTGGAGGCGAGTGAACTGAAAAGCCAACTGGCTGATGTACACTTGCATAATGTTAGCTTAATTGACAATTTGAAATCAGCTGCTGAAAATATGAAGAAACTTGATGATGAAAGGTCATCTCTTGTTCAAGAGAACACGATACTATCGTCTCAGTTGGCTGACTGCAAAAATTTACTTACTGACATTCAATCTGAGCTTTCTAGTTCAAATGAGTCTATCATGACCTTAACAGAGGAGAAAAATAGACTTCAGTCACAGCAGCACGGTGCCTTTCTTGATTTAGAGAATTTAACTGTAGAGATGACTGAATCCAAGAATCGTTTGGTCTACCTTGAAGCTGAAAATCAGAAGCTTAGTGAGAATCTTTCTTCTGAAGCAGAAGAGAATAAAAAACTAATGGAGGAAAAACAGCACCTCTTACATGCCCATGAGATGCTTTCATCTGAAAATTGTGCTATTCAAGAGGCATTGTTGTCGGAAAGAGTTGAGAAACTCAATCTAGAAGCTTACAGACAGAAAACTAACTTATGGTTGGAGCAATTGATTGAAGACAGTATTTTTTGCATATCTGCTTAGAAATGCTTAAACTTAATGATGAAGACTGTGAAGGTGCTAATGAAAACCAGCAATCTGCAAATAAAAGAGATGAAAGTTCTTTTGCTTGTAATGGTAGTTCAACCACACTCTTTCCACCAGATGGCTTCACTTTCGCAACCCTAAAAGAACACTTGGATAATGTGGAGACGGCAATCCACAACCTCGACAAATCAATTGAAGAACTGCATCTTCATCCTTCATATGCTCAAGACAGTGGCACTTCTGCAACAGAGGTCGATACACAGATCCGATCCTCTGAGTCTGAAAAAATTAGCAGTGACCATGAGAAAGAAGAGTTAGTTCTTTCTGTGGATATGTCTTCTAAGAGCCATCTATCATTAATAAAAGAGCGGCTCCATACTGTGACAGCTGTTCTGAATCAGTTATGCTTGGTTGTTGGAAATTCTAAGGAAATGTTCATGAAGGGCACAGAGGGCAGGCATATAGATGATGCTGCGAACAATGACATTGTTGTTCAGTATTCAGCTTTGCAGGAGCAAGCTGTATGTTTGGAAAGACATAACATTGAACTGCAAGTTCAAAATGAGGCACTAAAGGCAAAGTACTCTGAAATAACGACTGAGAGTGAATTGTTACAAAAGCTGCAACTGACCCTTGAATCAGAGAACAGTGTATACGCTAAAAAGCTTAAGAACTGTCAGTCGCGAGTTACTGACATGCACAATCAGTTGCTTGAGTTAAAACATAATTTGGGTGAGATTGCTCCCAGCATCCTAAATCAATTAAGAAATATGGAAAAAGAGATGGCAGAAACGTTATTATGGTTTGACAATCACTGGAACTCTGTAGTTACTCAAATTATTGGTTTTCTCGGGAGGCTTGATTCTTTTAGTAGTGGCTTACTCAGCTCTACGGATACACCTGTTACTCAAGCTAGTATGGAGATAGCAAATCGTGTCGGTACATCTGTGGAGTCTGCTATAAGTTTCATAAAAAGACAACAGGATGATTTTGAAGCCTTGAAGTTGGAGTTTCAGTCACTGGACTGCCTATACAAGGAAGTGCATGGAAACTACACCAATTTGTGTCAAGATAATGCTGCATCTGTTGAGCTGTTGCATAACCTACATCACAGCCTCAGGAGTTTAGTAATTGTCTCTCAAAGGGATGAAGCTGAGAGTTTGATTGATATTGAACTTGAACAACTGCATGATAGTTCTCAGATAAGTGATTATATGAAGCTTATTGAACAATTGAGGAAAGATCTACATGAGAAAAAGCAACTCAAAATTGAGAATGCTAAACTTTGTTCAGAGGTTGGTAAAAGAGATAAAGAAATGGATGAGAATATAAGAAAGACCTTGATATGCATGTGATTGAGGAGTTGGTCGAGCTTGCTGAGAAGCAACTGAATCTTTCCATGTTGGAAACGGACTCCAACTCACCGCTCACCTCGCGTTTAAAAAACTGTGTATCTTCTCTTCTTCAAGCTCGCAAAGAAGCCGGCGAGAAATATAATCTGATCAAAGAAGAACGCGAATCAACAGAGAAACAAGAAGGTCAAATGCAGGAAGAATTACAACGACTGATTGCATTAAGTATGCAACAAGAAAATGAAATAAAAAGTCTTAAGGTGAGTCTCAGTGAAGCAGAAGAACAACTCAGTGGTGTTCGAACTGAATTGCAGAGGAAAGTAGCTGAGGCCGAACAAGCAGAGCAGCGAGTATCATCAATCAGAGAAAAGCTTAGCATTGCCGTCGCCAAGGGTAAAGGTCTCATAGTGCAGCGTGACAATCTTAAGCAATCTCTTGCTGAGACATCAAGTGAATTGGAAAAGTGCAAACAGCAGTTACAGTTGAGTGATAGTAGGCTACTTGAAGCTGAAACAAAGCTAAAAACTTACGCAGAGGCAGGTGAACGCGTGGAAGCTATGGAATCAGAGTTATCATACATTCGTAACTCTGCAACTGCATTGAGGGAATCTTTCCTTCTTAAGGATTCAGTACTTCAGCGGATAGAAGAAATACTGGAAGACCTGGAGCTGCCTGAACATCTTCATTCTCGGGAGATAATCGATAAAGTAGATTGGTTAGCAAGGTCAATTGTTGGGAATTCAAGTGTGCAACCTGCAACTGCTTGGGATCAGAAAAGTGAACCAGAAAGAGGTTCCTACACTGATAATGGTTTTGTTGTGATGGATGCCTGGAAAGGTGACACGGCAAACCACATCTTGAGTTCTAGTGATGACTTGAGAATAAAGCATGAGGAGCTGCAAAATAAGTTCTATGGATTGGCTGAGCAAAATGAAATGCTGGAACAGTCATTAATGGAGAGGAACAGTACAGTGCAGAGATTGGAAGAGGTTCTGGATAAAATCAACATGCCTGCTCATTTGCGATCCTTGGAGGCTGCAAGCCAGGTTGAGTGGTTAGGTGGTGCTCTTTCAGATGCTCTTCAGCACGCAAGTACCCTTCAGAGAGTCTTGATCATCATAAAACACATTGTGAAAAGCTCTTAACAGATTTGGAAGAGTCCCAGAGGAGTTTCTCTGACATAAAATCAGTTCTTGAATCAACCATCAAAGACAAGGAGCGCCTGCAAAGTATGCTGACTGATCTTAGTCGTGAGATTGATGATGTTCAAGAGAAAGCAACCACATTGGAACTTGAGAATAATAAGATGCAGATTGAGATTGATGATCTGAAAGCGAAACATGTAGAAAACAATGATTATAGTAATACAACCGAAAGTGGAATAAGGAGAATGCTTGACCTAATCTGCACAGCACTTAATGATCGCAGCCTAATTGAAACTGCTTCTGTTGGATCTAGTATTATGCAGTTGGAAGAAGTGCTGAAAAGACTAATAGATGACCACGCAAGGCTATCGGTAGCAATTAACATTCCTCGGGAATTTGATGACAGCTCTGTTGAAAAGGCTGTCTCAATTAACGCCGAGTCGGTGGAACTGCCCTCTTCAGACCATGATGCTTCAAATCTGAAGACATTGAAGAAAGAATTGGAGGAAGCTGTCGGTGATTTAATGCATGTCAAGGAAGAAAGAGACAGTTATATGGAGAAGCACAGATCTTTGAGTGATGAATTGGAGGCTGTACGTAAACGAAATGAGGAATTACAGCACCTTCTGAATCAGGAAGAACAAAAGTCTTCTTCGTTAAGAGAGAAGTTGAATGTTGCCGTTAGAAAGGGAAAATCATTGGTGCAGCAACGGGATAGCTTGAAACAAATCATTGAAGATATGAATATCAAGGTGGACAGTTTGACATCTGAAATCAATAACCACCAAGTAACAATTTCTCAGTATGAAATAAAAGTGTAGGGAGTTGTCATCTTACGCAGAAAAGGTGCAGGCTTCTGAATCTGAAAATCAGATGTTGAGGAGCCGATTGACTGAGACGGAACACTACTTGCAGAAGGAAGGACGTACGCTGAGCTTGATGCTGGATATACTTAACAGTATACAACTGAACGATAGCTTCAACAGTAGTGATCCTGTTGACAAGTTGCAACACTTGGGAAGAGCATATCATGATTTGCTTGAAGCCAAGGCATCTTCAGATCTAGAGTCTATGAAATCAAAAAGATCCGCTGAGCTACTCCTAGCAGAACTGAATGAGGTTCAAGAAAGAAATGATGCTTTGCAAGATGAGCTTGCAAAAGTGGTAGATGAAGTATCAGAACTGTCAAAAGCTAACCAAACTGTAGAGGCAGCCCGAGCTGAAGCTATTTCACTACTTGCACAATTTTCTGATGCTCAGAGAGATGAACAAAGTAAACGAAATATTCAGATAGTTGAGCTTAAATCTACTGTGGATCAGTTCTTAAAGTTCTTTGAAGACCTTGTCCAATTACTAGCAGATGCTTTCTCGATGGACATGAACTTCTTCAAGAATCTAGAATTGTGTTTGGATGCAAGTGATGGGCTTTATAAGTACGGTAGAAGCCTCAATGATGACAAACAGAAAAAGGTACACCCCGTCCTTGTTTCATGTATATAGCATATTTGATTGCTCATTTGTTTCGTTCTCTGGCACCTTGTTACATGAATTTGCATTGAATGCACGGATACTACTCCTACTCTTTAATCACTTTCCGGTCCGCGTCTGATTTAAAACTCCTATTTGCAGTTCTTTGACAGCGAAAGTCCTGCATGGGAAAAGTTTATTTCTAGTGAATCCTGGTTGATGTACAAGACACATCAGCAATTTAATGACAGTGGCATGGATGATATTTGTGGATATGTACAGCATCAGGTCCGAAATTGCACATCAAACATCAGTTCTGTAAAAGAAAAGCTCCAAAGTTGTATAAAATTGAAAGCTCAGGAAGCTACCAGAGTATCAAATAAGTTGAAAAGTGTTCAGGGAGAAAACGCTTTTCGGATTACGTCATTGGAGAAAGAAAGAAAAACTGAGAAAAATGCATTGCTGAAAAACATTGCCTTACTTTATGATGCATGTGCTGATTCGATTCATGAAATAGGCAACAGGGAGGCACATATTAGCACAAACAATCCATCTTCAATGGATATGAGAATGAATAACAGATCTTCTGAAACTGCAGAGGACCTCTTCTTATCCGAGGAACATATTAGAGCTTTGTCTGAAAGACTAGCTGCAACTGTGAAGGATATGAGCAATGCAGAACAAGAATTATTAAAAGCTGACCACTCGGAAATGAAGAATATTATTGCTAATCTGAAGATGGAGATACAAGAGAAGGATATCCAGAAAGAAAGGATCTGCATGGAACTTGTTGGTCAAATAAAGCGAGCCGAAGCTGCTGCAACTAATTACTCACATGATCTCGAGACAGCAGAGGGTCAGGTTCATAAGTTGGAGTCACAAGTAAGTGCAATTGAGAAGGAAAAGAAAATTCTGGAGCAAAGGATCAAGGAGATGGAGGATGAAAAAAGTGCCTTCATAGAATTACAGGAGAAAGTCACATCAATGGCTGACCTGCTATCTGCCAAAGATCAAGGTCAGTTTTAGAATTTGTTGTCCTTTTGTTTGAGTTTCTGCTTTACATTATATTCCAAACCTTATTTTGTTTGCAACCACAGAGATTGAATCTCTAATGCATGCACTTGATGAGGAGGAGACTGAGTTGGAAGAAATGAGCAAGAGGGTTGAACAAATGGAAATGGAATTGCAGCAAAAGAACAAAGAATTGGGAAAGTTGGAGCATTCTCACAGCAAGGCTATGAAAAAGCTTTCTGTTACTGTGAGCAAGTTTGATGAGCTTCATGACCTATCTGCCAGTCTTCTCACTGAAGTTGAGAAACTTCAGATGCAAGTACAAGAAAAGGATAAAGATGTATCCTTTTTGAGACAAGAGGTTACGAGATGCACCAATGAAATCCTTCTGGCATCACAAAGTAAAAAGAATTCAGATGAAATCATAGAATTCTTTGAGTGGTTGAAAACAGCGACATCCCAAGTTGATTTGATGGGAGAGAGTCCAAAGGATTTGAAGCCGAATGATCCTCATTTATATAAAGAGTCTATCCAAAATCAGATTGTTTCTATTATATCAGAACTGAAGGATCTACGGCATGTAGCTGGAGACAGAAATGAAATGTTACAAGTTGAAAAGAGCAGAGTGCAAGAACTGATGAAGAAACAGGAAAGTTTAGAGACTGCTTTACGCCAGAAAGAGGCTCAACTGAATTTACTTGAGGAGGCACCTGCTAGTTCTGGAATTGTAGCCATTGAACCGATGGTGAGTTATAGACAAAAATTCTCTTTTCTATTATCACTTATTCCTTCGATATGATTGGGTTTGTGGAATGTTTTTATTTGTAAACAGCGACCCTTAACATTTTGATTCGATTGATGGCTCCGTGTTAAAGATTGCAAGAACCCTTTCTGAATCGATCCCAAGTGTTTATTTTTGTTTTCCTCTTTTGATAAGCTGGTCATCATGACATTTATGCGTATTACAACTTTTGTGTGTCCAGGAAAAAAATTGGGCGGCTCCTGGTCCATCCACCTCATCTCAGGTCAGAAGCTTACGCAAATCTAACAATGATCAAGTTGCAATAGCTGTTGATGATGACCCTGCTATCGGCAGCAGATTGGAAGATGAAGATGAGGATAAAGGTATGACATCCATGAACAGCCTTATTTTAGTGCATTGTATTTTCTGTTAGCCGGCCAGTTTCTCATTCTCTGTCTGTTCAGTGCATGGGTTCAAGTCTCTGACTAGTTCAAGGATAGTTCCAAGATTCACCAGGCCTATTAGTGACATGATTGATGGCTTATGGTAAGTCTAATATGCTTACACTTGTGTTCCATGCCTTGTAGATTTCATTTACACACTTATTGATTATATAATGCAAATTCAGGGTCTCCTGTGATCGTGCACTTATGCAACAACCAGCCTTGCGGCTGTCAATTATTTTGTACTGGGCTCTGTTGCACGCCCTTCTTGCTGCATTTGTGGTTTGACTCTAAGAAAATGGATATCAGTGAGGTGACTCCCCGTCATATCATCATCATCATCTGTTTTATGATAAATATTTATTAGTTTAATTGATAGTTTTATACTCTATGTGAAAATCTTTACAAATAAACCTTCCTTAGGCCTGACATTTTACTAGCCTTAACGTGGTGATGTCATTTTTGCAGGTGCACGTACAAAGATTTTTCATTTAGCAGATACAAAGTTGATGTCTTTAGGAAGGATTAGCTGCGATAGTAACCTTTACAATTTTACAGTATAAAAGGGTCCAAGCAAATGGCAGTGCTATTATTATATTTTTAGCATGTTGATGAATCGCAGATTGCTTGGAAGCCATTTAGTTACTACTTTAGCAGTCATATGTTTATCAGATTCTCAAATGTGTTCAGATAACATCCTTGTCATAACAAGTTGAAGTCTCAATAAATGATCGTTTTGGCGTGAAATTTTGTGTTTATCACATTACGCAATAGTCTCAGTTTTACAACTAGGAGTATAATTTAATTGTAATGAAGTTTATAATGCTTAAGTTTATACATTCTCTAAATTGATGTGTGCTCGAGTCTTTCCACTTTTTAGGTACTTATGTCTTTTTTCTGTGGTAATGCAGAAGTCTAGACAAAGACTTGATGTGTTGGGAATGGTTTATTTCTCATTCCCGTTCAATCCATATCAAACTCCACAAAGGATAGCAATGTAAACAAAGGTCGATGGTTCAGATCCTCGTAAATGACTTGTTAAACATTTCTTTTATAACTTTGTCTCACAAGTTGAAATTATACACATTGTTATTCTATTGGCCTATAAAAAGGAGACTGGAAGTTGTTCTTGCTTGAAACAGAATATCTTTGTTGAGTGGAGAAGCAAATACTAGCATTTTATTATTGATCAAATTAACAATCGATTATATACCATATTCTTGTCGCCAGTGATAGAATATTTTTCTTCTTGAGTAGTTATAGATGCAAATTTTATCAAATTTACCGGAAGAATGTTTTCGATCATTCATGCAAATATCTTACATTCACAATTGACAAATCAATGAATTATTTGAGAACACTTGATGTTTAGATACATATTCACTCGCAGGGTTAAGTTCTCGGATGACATTAAATATTTGTAAGACGAAGGAAAAAATTTCAATCGTTGATTTGCTTAATCTGACGGTTTAGATTAAAGTTGGTTTTTATTAAAGTTGGCGGTTGGATTTGAAAAAAAACACGAGGCGGTTGGATTTGAAGGTTTTTTATTTTAAATCTCATCCGTTGGATGATTAGAAATCAACTGTTGAGATCATGTCCTACGGTTCACAAATGATTGATTGTCCTCCTTGATCTTGATCCTTCACTTGCATATATTTAAGAACTAAATTGGTGCATAATATTTATATTTGTGCATTTTCATTGCAGTTCAAATACTTTTCTTAGCAGCATCTGGACTGTGATTAGATATAAGGTTCTCAAAATATATCTTAAAACATTGCAAGAGCTAAGTTGCATTATAGGCCGTTGGTTAAATTTGTTGCTCAATTATGAATTTTAAGACCCACCAATATGAAATATTCTAATAAGATTTATTCTGGTTATAATTTAATGTGAATTATAACTATTGTTAGGAGATTTTTAATCGAACTCAAAATTCCTTACTTAGAATGATCGCTATTACCATTTGAAAACTGCCCTTTATAAAAAAACAGAATTTCAAGTTATTATCTTAAGAGCATCCACATATGCGTTTTCATTTTAGGGCTTCATAATTTATTCATCAAAAAATTGAATTCTGATTCGTATAGCGTACAATTATTTACAGTGAGTCAAACTAATGTTGTTTAATTATTTTATACTATGAAATATTATTTTATGCCATATTGCCTAAACACTTTATCAGAACCACGTTGTTTCTACATATGGTAAATAGATACTTTTTGGTACACCAAATCATACAAATGGATTTAAAATTTTGTCTTAACTTTTTTACCTGTGCAACTTTGCTTATACAACCTCATTTATGAACTTTTTGATTTCTTTTATTTGACATCAATCAATCATACCCAAATATGCTCCCCTATGCACAAAACACTTCACGTTTGAAAATAATGAAAAATTAATAAATAGCAAAAGTCCTGCATTTTATTTAAAATCTAATTAAATTTATAAAAAAATTCATACAATATCTTAATTCTTAAGTAAATTTATCTTTTTACCATTTTCTGATCAGTTTTTCCTTTTATAAAAATTATTTCATAAAATTAAAAATTATTTCATAAAATTAATAATGCTTTAACATTAAATAATAAACATGCATTAGATATTAGCTGTCCAACACAAAACATTTCGTACCTTTTAAATTTAATATTTCGTGTACTACAAGCATTTTTATGGCCCCACATCATTAGATATGTTTAATATCGACTCGCCGCGTCTCACAACTTCCAAAATTATATTTACATTTCAACCACTTTATTTTCACATTATTCACACTTTCCCCCTCTATAAATACAATCACACCCCCCCTCTGTTCCAACATCTTCAATTCTTCATCTTCGTTTTCGTCTTCTGTTCCCCCGCCGTCACCAACCCTGCATCAAAACCCACCAACTAAATCGTTAAAGATCGAAGATTTGAGATACGGAGATGGGATTCGACGGAGTTTCATTAAAAGTGGAAGTTCCGTCTCCAGCGACGGCAAGAGATCTGGGAGTGTCATCGTCGACATGGAAAACTCCATTGCCGTATCTGTTCGGAGGATTAGCGTCGATGTTTTTCCTAATTTCGATGTCTTTGTTGTTCCTAGCTTGCTCTTACTGGAGATACACTAATCGATTGGAGAGAGATGTGGAAGCAGGACGACGAGATGAACAAAACAGCCGCCGTGGCGAAAATGATGGGATTGTGAAAGTAGCGTTTAAAGAGAAGTTTGCAGTGATTATGCCTGGAGATGAGAATCCGACGTGTCTTGCGACGCCAAAGTGTTACAGAGGATTCGGCTCTGTTTCTGACGACGAGGATGAGAAACAGAGCGTGAAGTGGAATGAAGCTGTGGTGAAGGTGAAGAGCGGATCTGACGAAACGACGTCGTATGCGGATGAGGCTGATCGAAGTTTGAATACAGCTGTCGATTGAAATGTTTAATAGAATTTGATGTATTACAATTTTGTTCACCTGAGAATTACTTGAATCAAATTTTGAGTTCAATTTTGGGTGTAGTGGAAATTAAGAGATTAGCAAATTTTGTTTTGAAAAAAGTGTACGTAATTTTAGGACATGAATTATGCTTTTGTAAGAATTGGTGTCGGGAAAAGGAGATGTGATGTAAAAGGGAGTTTGTTGGAGTGCGGCGAATAGAAGCCGCGTATGCGTTAATGTCGTCACTTTTGAGAAAAAGTTGGTCATTTGAATTCGATTTGTTTCCTGTTTTCCGAGATGAATGAATAAACCATAGAATATGCTAAGGAAGCTTTGAAGGTCCAATTATCAATTTAACCGGACGGCCCAAAATAGATAAAGCCCAATTTAGATGGAAACTGAATTCATTTCCTAAATAATATTTAAACGATGTCGTTTGTACTAGACATAGGCGGCAGCTAAATGATCTCCATTGCTAGCGCCTAGCATACAAATGGAGAATTTTTTTATTAAATTTTTTGACTCACTGGCCGGCGTAAAGGAGGTTGCAATAGTAGCCTTTACTTGAGGAGCACGTTCTTGGCGACTTTCGAATTCAGCTGATAATAATACACTATACATTCTTGGACCACAAGTTTAGTAGTTGAAGTGGCTTTTTGAAGTGGAGTAGTTAGTTCATGTATTTATATGTTCATATCTAAGCTCATTTCAGACAAGTTAGACAACAAAATGTAGTTTTATTTCTTCTCTAAATTTGCACAGACTGGTTGTTGTTGCTGTGAAAGCTCATAAACGGGTGGCCGGAAGGTGCCGGACTGACGCCGGAGCTTGATCGGAAAACAAGAAAGGTAAATTTCAATTTTCTGATTGCATTGATCAAAATGAGGTGCTGAATCTGTTGTATAACAGATTCAGTTACAATAACTGTCATTTTACATTTTGGTCCATAAATAACAACTAATTCTACAACTACTACCCTCAAGTTTGCTATTTTACAATTGATAGCCCTATTACATGAGACTTTGACTTTGTTGCTAGGTCATCTGTTTGAATTTCTTCCGCCGCCGCCTTCCCTGTCATCCGTTGCTTCACTGTCGTCGGCTGGTCACTCTCAATACCCCCCCGCAAGCTCAGCGTGTGGAGAAAATTCGACACGTTGAGCTTGGAGGAGAGGTACCTAAGGGTTTCAGCAGATAAACCCTTCGTGAGCAGATCTGCGGCCTGTTCTGTTGTGGAGACGAAGACTGGTTGGATTAAACCTGAGCAGGTGTATTGTCGCACGATGTGACAATCAAGTTCGATGTGCTTCGTTCTTTCATGAAAGACCGGGTTTCTGGCAATGTGAAGAGCAGCTTTGTTGTCACAGAGAAGAGGAACTGGGTTCGTCTGGTCAATCTTCATATCACGGAGTAGACGAATGAGCCAGGCAAGTTCACAACATGTTTGGGACATAGATCTGTATTCTGCTTCAGCTGATGACCGACTAACCACTTGTTGTTTCTTTGTCCGCCAGGAAATAAGAGAATTGCCAAGAGAAATGGCGTAACCAGTAATACTGCGTCTTGTAACTGGGCAAGAGCCCCAATCTGCATCACATAAGCCTTGAGAGATAGCTGCTGAGAGGATGGATAAAAGAGACCCTGAGCAGGAGCATTCTTGAGGTACTTCAGAACTCTATAAGCTGCTTGTAAATGATCTTCTCTAGGCTGTGTCATGAACTGACTTAGGATGTGAACAGAGTATGCAATATCTGGCCTTGTTACTGTCAAATAGATGAGTTGACCAACTAGACGCCTGTAGGATGTAGGATCATCTAGAAGAGGAGAATCAGATAAAGCTAGTTTATGCCTTGGGTCAATGGGTAGAGGTGCAGGTTTGCAGGCTGTTAAACCAGCTTCAGAAATAAGTTCCAGAGTATATTTTCTCTGATTAAGAAATAACCTGAACTAGATCTTGCAACCTCAAGCCCTAGAAAATACTGTAGTGCCCCAAGTCTTTAATCTGAAACTTAGAATGAATGAACTCCTTGACTTTGGCAATAAGGTAATCAGAAGTGCCTGTAAGTATCACATCATCAACATATACCAATAGTACTAGAAACTGACCATCCTTTGAGTAAGTGAACATAGAGTAGTCATTGAGGCTAGCTATGAAACCAAACTGAAGTAAGGCCTCACTGAATTTGCTAAACCATTGACGTGATGCTTGCTTTAAGCCATAGAGACTCTTGTCCAACTTACACACTAGACCCTGTGACCTTGCTTTCTTGTAGAAACCTGTAGGGATTTTCATGTAAACTTCTTCCTCAAGGTTACCATGTAGAAAAGCATTATTCACGTCTAGTTGATATAATGGCCAGCCCTTAGTTACAGCTACTGCTAGTAGGGCACGCACTGTAGTCATTTTTACCACGGGGGCAAATGTTTCATGGTAGTCCAGACCCTCAAGTTGTGTAAACCCTTTAGCTACTAGTCTTGCTTTGAATCTTTCAATAGACCCATCTGCCTTTCTTTTGACTTTGTAAACCCACTTGCACCCTATAGGCTTTTACCTTTAGGTAACATAGTCAGATGCCATGTACTGTTTGCTTCCAAGGCATTTATCTCAGTCTCCATTGCCTTTATCCATTCAGGATGTGTGCTAGCTTCCTTGAAAGACTTTGGTTCTGTATCAGTAAGAATATTCAGTGCAGCAGTCTGAAATTTTTCTGAACAACCTGAGTAGTTCACATAAGAAATGAGTGGATAATTAATACTCTTGGTAGAAATCAGATTTACTGTTGGGCAGATGTAATCTCTGAGCTTAATAGGTTCTTTTCTGACCCTTGTGGACTTTCTGATTGGAACAATCTCTTCATCAGATGTCTGAGTAGCTTCTATATTTTCATCAGATATTCTAGGAACTTGTACTTCACTTGATGTCTGAATAACTTCATCATCATGAATGTCCTGAAAAGTAGGAGGACTAAAACAAGGCTTTTGTATTACTGTGTCTGAATTACTCCTTTCAGTTTTTGCAAATGGGAATGTATCCTCCCTGAACTGAACATCTCTAGTTACCTGCATCTCATTTGTGTGCAGGTTATAGATTTTGTACCCTTTTTGCCCGAAAGGATATCCCAGAAAAACACAAGGATGTGCTCTCTGATCAAACTTTCCCTTGTGAGGTAATCTATTTGTTGCATAGCATAGGCAGCCAAAAACTTTAAGATGCGATAGATCAGGCTTTTCTGAAAAAAAATACCTCATGAGGAGACTTTCCATTCAAAGTCACTGATGGCACTCTGTTTGTTATGTAGGTTGCAGTTAGGACACAATCACCCCAGAAATGGTCAGGTATAGAAGCTTGGAACTTCAAAGCTCTTGCAACCTCCAGTAAGTATCTATGTTTCCTTTCAACAATTCCATTCTGCTCAGGTGTGTAAGGACAACTTGTTTGATGTAGAACTCCTTCATTAAGTAAGAACTGAGATAATCTAGAATTTAAAAATTCCTTGCCATTGTCACTGCGCAGAACTTTGATATTCTTTTCAAACTGAGTCTGCACCATTCTATGAAACTGAATGATTTTATCTGAAACTTCACCTTTACTAGCCATCAGAAATGTCCATGTGCATTTTGAGTAATCCTCAACAATAGTGAGAAAATACCTAGCACCTGTTAGAGTAGGTACCCTATAGGGTCCCCATACATCTGCATGAATAAGCTCGAAAGTAGAATTACTACATGTAGAACTAGTAGGAAATGGTAACCTACACTGCCTTGCTTGCGGACAAATGTCACAATGTATATCTTTGAAGCTACAGTCTGAGATAGGAATATAATCCTTCATACTACTTGACATTTTTGAAAAGGGGACATGACCCAACCTTTTGTGCCAAAGTAGAGTTAAATCTTTTGTTTTCTGTACGTTTGCACGATGCTTGAAATCATCACCTTTGTACTGGAACAAACCATGATTGTTGTCACCAATCCATTGAGATGTCTGACTTGCTTGGTCCTGAATGTAGCATCCACGATTAGTAAATGTAACTGTTGCATTAGCATCAGATAACAATCTCGAGACACTAATCAAATTGTATTTAATGTCAGGCACTAGCAGCACGTTCAACAGTTTGATCTCAGGAGTCAACTGACATTCCCCTGTCTGATGAACTAAAATAGAGTTTCCATCTGGTATAAGGACTCTATATGGTATTGGTAAGTTCTTCAAGTCTTTCAGTAGATGCAAATGTGGAGTAATATGATCAGTGGCACCACTATCAATTATCCAGTCATTTTTGCAAATAGAAATAGAAGATAGGCAAGTGATACCTGAAATATGATTCACCTCTGTGTTGCAACTATTTAACAGGGCCATGAGCCTGCTCAATTGCTCCTGATTCATTTTGATCGAGCTCAGATCAACTTGTTGTTCTTGACTGTCAGCTTTGTCATTAGATCCTGCAGAACTGTTGTCAGTAACAACATTATTAACAGACTTACTGCTTCTGTTACCAGGAGGTTGGGAATTTCTCCTCGATGGCTTATAATTCGGAGGATATCCATGGATCTTGTAGCAAGTATCTCTGGTATGCCCTTTCATCTTACAGTGTGAAAAATATAAGTCTTTCTTGTCCTGAGCTTGATCTTTAGTGACTTGATTAGAGTTGGGTGAACCTTTTGATGCCTGCCTGTTGTTGTGACTTGCATATAAAGCTGAAGCATCCATGTTTAGAGTTCTGTTTAACCCTTGTTGCTTCTCATCTTGACGAACCATGTTGTAAATCTTGCCAATATTAGGAAGAGGATCAAGGGCTAGGATCTGAGACCTTATCTGAAAATGGACTTCATTCAGCCCCATTAGGAATTTCATTATCCTGTCTTGCTCCTTTTTCTGCAACATACATCTAGTAGATTTGCAAAGAGCTCCTAGTTCACATAGATCATGAACATTTAGAGCATCTTCTTCAGCCCAAAACTGAATCAGTTTGTTGTAGTAACTAGCGACACTCAACTCTCCTTGTTTCAGATTATAGATTTCTTCTTGTAGAGCAAAAATCATAGGGCCATTAGAACCACCATACCTGGTTTCAATATCTGACCATGCCTGAGATGCATCCTCCATGCCTGACATGCATCCTCCATGTGATCGGAAAACAAGAAAGGTAAATTTCAATTTTCTGATTGCATTGATCAAAATGAGGTGCTGAATCTGTTGTATAACAGATTCAGTTACAATAACTGTCATTTTACATTTTGGTCCATAAATAACAACTAATTCTACAACTACCCTCAAGTTTGCTATTTTACAATTGATAGCCCTATTACATGAGACTTTGACTTTGTTGCTAGGTCATCTGTTTGAATTTCTTCCGCCGCCGCCTTCCCTGTCATCCGTTGCTTCACTGTCGTCGGCTGGTCACTCTCAATAGTTGCTGGCTAGAAAAGAGGACATTGATGATTTACTCATTATGGTTCGCTCGCTGTTCTTAATGGCAATTGCCTTGATGATCACCTTACTGACCATTTCTGAGTCCTCTCCACTTGCCACAGCTTACGACAACCTGCTAGCCAAAATTTCTTACACAGTAATGTTTCTCAGTTCAGATCCTGCAGTCTGGACAAACTAGTCTGATGTCTGAGTCGCTAAGTGTCCCGGCTGCATGTACGGATTGCCAAGAAAAGTAGTTTACAAAATAATGAAGATCTCAGGTGTAAATGGTGGGTTCGGATCATGTACAGCGTACAGCCAAATTCGGCCAAAATTTAAATTTTAAAATTTAAAATTTAATTGTAAAACAACGTAGTTTAGGTCTATAATAATTCAAAACAACACAATTTTACTAAAAACCTAATTAAAAATTTCTGAACTCTTTTCAAAACGACATATTTTTTGTGTTCAATAACTAAAACTACGTCGTTTTATTTGTGACCGGAAAGTGTTGTTGGCTGCACATGATCCTAATCCGTAAATGGTATGCCTATAATCACTAGTCTTCTTCTTTTCCACTGTATGACTAACAGCTGATATTTATTTCTGGTACGAGTGGGAAACCTAATGAGAAAAGAGCCACCATAAGCGATCAAGGATTGGAAGAGTTCCCTTGGCTACCTAAGAAGCTTCCTACTAATATCAGCACTAACTCTTTGTAAGCCTCTCTTTGCTGCTTCATGGCAACCGAACCCATTACAAGAATATGTACAGGCAGCTTGTCACCAAGTCCAGAAGAATCTGCCAATACACCTACCTGACAAGTATATTATGGTTTTCAAATCAATAGTCTCCTTTCATTAATTCTTCACTATATCTGAACTATTGGAATAACATGGTAAGGTTGCAGGGAGGGTACAAATTTCAGAAGTATGCTTGTAATGTGTCATTTTTCTTTCAATTGATTGCTATTTAAACTAACTATTGTTCAAAACAGGTCTAAACAAATGTACCTATGTGACTTTGTGGAGGAGCTTCGAGATCCAAATCCAAAACGTGTGCGGAGCCTTGCGGCTCACATGGGTGATTGTCGCAGACAAGATGTCTAGTGAGAATGTACGCACTTCAGGTTTCATAGACATTCGGAGAAACATGGTCATCCAGACATTGGGAGCTAGGCTAACTGCGTGTTGCAAGGATTGAAATCCGTTTGACACCCTTCTCAGCATTGCTTGTCTCTGAAGTTGGCAACACTCAACTTTTAGATAGCAAGTTAAATGCCAGTTGATTCTTTAAGTTAAAGAAATAAACTAAATGTTCCAAAGTAGCTGACCTCTGAAAAGTGGGCATCTCTTGATTCCATCTTTTCATCGAAATCATAAGCATCAACCTCATCTTCTAAGAACGCATCAACAGCTTTGAGGATGTCCCGCAAAAGGAAGACTCTTACCCTGGACCCTTTCTCAGATAGGATAAACTGGAATAAATCTTCAGTTGCAGAAACAACAGCACGCATATCAAAAGATTTCCAGCCCAGAGGATTAGGAGTATTTCCAGGAGTTGAACCCCGAGCCTCGCTCTCTTCGTCAGCTGACTCGGTAGACTGTTCTGATATAGCTGCTACCTAAAACAAAACAAACAATAATATCCACAAAATGACTTCAGTATGAGAAGCATGTCTATTTCTAACTACTTGGTCAGAACAATTTTTGGGAAGATATGCACTCACTAAGCGCTCCAGTCGATTCCATCGGATAGAGCCATCATTGTTTATGACAAGTTCTCTCAATATCTTTCTCATGTCAGGATTTGGGTCTGCCAAAAGTCTCCCAATGACAAAAGGGTACGCACTCTCTATAACCTTGAAGTCGGGATCTAAGGCCTTTGCGGTGCCTTCAAGGGATCCTAATGCTCTAATAACCAACGCATAGTCTGGGGGGAGAGTGAAATCAAATTCATACATCACATCGTACAGTTGGTTCATGATGGCCTATACCAAAACAATATACAAAATATGTCTCTTAAAATCTGTTAACAAGCATCATACCCCAATGGATTCATGAGTACAACAATAGGAAAGATTCCAACCTGAAAGTCCTGAGATTGTCTAGTTCCATCCCCAAAGGATGCTTTCAGTGCATCTGATACTGCAAGAATATCAGTTCCTTCGTCCAGAAAGCCCAATGAAAGAAAGTCATTCGCCAAACTCAGGGAGTCACGATTAACAAAGTGCACAATCTGGAATAATTGTTTGAATCCTCACAATTTGCATAATTTAGGCGAAACAAAAAACCACAACCACGAAGGGATAATTGATTGAAGTATCAGAGTCTGAATCCTCACAATTTGAATTAGTCCGACTCGGTAATGGCGAGGAATATCACCCATCATTCCAAAGTCAAAGTATGCAAGATGCCCATTCCTGGTAGCAATAAGGTTTCCCGGATGAGGGTCGGCGTGAAAAAATCCCACCTCTAGCAACTGCCTTAATGAGCAGTACAGACCCTGGGAGGCAGTAAATAATTTATTTATAAGACCAAAGCCACCTATCCAATCATAGATAAATTATGAACATAATAGAGGTATTTTATCACTACACCTGATCTATCAACTCTTTCCTATTCAAGAAAGCCTTTCCAAGTTTCTCTTCATCGGTTAGCTTTATACCATCTACCCATTCCATCGTGAGGACAGCCTTCCGAGTATACTTCCAATAGATTCTAGGAACTTTAACACTGTTCTTTTTCTTGGGTCTAGTTTTGACACCAGAAGTCTCATTCAGACCTGATCCATCATCATCTGCAAGTCCTCAAGGTTAATATTGGCAATCAAATATTCTATTAAAACAACAACATGAGAGAGTCAAACAATCACACTGTAACTTGCAAAACACCAATGTGGATGGTGACGGAAGTTGGGATTATATGAAGCCAACTTAAGGACATATCTACGGAACCAGAGTGCAATACTTACAGTTGCAGAAGACTTACGCGGATAGAGTCCATAAAGAGATGCAAACCGCTCCGCATTTTGTCCTTCTAGTAGGTAGTCTATTTCATCAAACATATGTCTGACCTGTAATTTGAAATTGGCAGCCGTATATAAGTAGGGAAGTTGCACATAAGATTAATCGTGAACATAGATGCTCTTGATATGACTGCAGGCTCATAGATATGGACAAGACACCATCAGAACTCAATTAATTTATCTAGGCCGCAGACTAATGGCTCTCAAAATTGTGTTTATTATAAATCATATAAATTTCACTGTGTCCAAAATAAGGCATCATGGAGAGTGTTTAAGCAAGCAAGGTGTGAAGGTCATTACTACTACAACCCAATCAATATTTTGAGTAAGACTATAGTTGAGCAATTTACCATTTCATTTACTGCCACTAAAAGATCTTTTCGAGCATTTGCGAATCTTTTCAACTGTCCTCCAACCATGTTGAATAACAATGCATCAAGAGTCAATTTAAGGGACATGCCAGGTCTCTGAACTTTCACGGCAACCAGCTCTCCAGTGTGTAGGTGAGCTGTAAACGTCTGAGAAAAATTAGTTTGAGATTTTGGAATAAAGAATTAGTCTCTCTTCTCCACACGATAAGGACCTTGATATTTACAAAAAAAACCAACAATATTTGGCTATCGATCATGTCCGAAATTTTAATAGCCACATTGTGGCATATTGACCAAATGTTTTTACAATTTATGTCGCAAGACACCATGAACTTTTAGGGAGTGAATGTGTATAACTGAGTAAGTACATAACCAAACTATGCTTAGTCAAAGTAATAAAAAAAATCCAACAAATAAAGTATATCAATTGGATTTAGCCAACCACAAGCTAAATCTAAAATTCTGGTCATAACATCAAAATCTGACCTTTATAGACTTGACCTAATGAGGCTGCTGCAATAGGCTCTGGACTAATATCCGCAAAAATCAAAGAAATCGGAGCCCGCAGTTGCGACTCAATAGATTTGATAGCAACATGGGTGGGAAACGGAGGAATTTGGTCCTGTTACAGGCATAAATTTAAGGGAAACTAACATAAACAAATCACACACACCAACTCTTTTTATAGCAGTACAACAGTGCAAGTAAAATACCTGCAATTTCGCCAGCTCCTGACAGTAAACCGTCGGCAATATATCAGGCCTAGTACTCAGCGCCTGGCCAAGCTGCAAAGAGAAAAGGTATGCTCAAAAAATAGATTTTGCAATGGGGAAATAACCATTGATGACACAAGAAGAATCAATTTTTGTTAAAAGCATCAATTTTTGTTAAAACTTCAGTGAACATCAAAGGTTCTTGGCGTAGGGAAGTCTGAGATAATTTTTATTTATCAACAAAAGATAAATGAACCAACGAAAGATAATTAGAAGCTAATATAAGTGGAAATATGAGCTTACTTGCCTTGATATAAAATGGTCCCAAACTGATTAGTGTTTCACGAAACTGCAATTAGAAATGTAAGGACAAATTAGCTTCCGAGTGTTGTACCAGTCTCACTGTCTCCACTTCAGTAACCTAAAATGATTATGGGCTAACTTACAACACATCTTGAAAAAATGATTACGGGCTGACTAACCAACACATCTTGATATGAGCAAATAATTCTTTGCACTGCAGACGTTTTGGTATCTTATTATCAGTTAAGACACCAGACCTACGAGCCATCAACAGGCTTCTTTGAGAGTTTTCTGTGCTTAACTTCCATAGCAATGAATCCCAAATATCATACATAGATCACAAAACGGAAAAGATTCTAGAAATCTCTTTACATTGGGTATGAAAAAGACACATGGAAAAAAATAAAGGCTATCGAAAATACACTTTCTAGTTTGCTTCATTTATTTGACAGAACAATATTCAGGTTTAGAATAATAATACTTTCACCCAGTTCAACTTCAGGAATCATCTAGCCTGCTAGGTAAATTAAAAAAGCAATTAATGTTTGATTAGAAATAATGTTACCTTAACAGAACGTTTTTGCACGTCTTTAACAAATAACTGCCAGATAGCTAACTTCAACACATGAAACGAAATGATTGCTGCCCTGTACAAAGCTAAGAATGGACCAGATCTATAGAAAATGGAAACACTTTGGGTCTTTGACTTGTGAGCTCCGAGCACATGCCCAAACTCACTTTCCAATACTTTCTTTCTCGACTTAGCATAATCAGCTGAAGGACCTTCGCCATGTACACTAGTGAATCCAGTAGAATATCTGCATCCAATCTTTTTATAATTTAAACATGGACAGAAATCATTTTCAAATACTATAAAATGAAAGAATACTAGCTTTCACTTACGGATTTCTTCCTGGAAAATATGGTATCCATCGTATCTCTTTAAAACTCTCATGCCCATCTTCCAGTAAAATATTTGATATGATCCTGTACTCACTATGAATAGCTGCACACACTCAACAAATAATATCGTTTCAAATTCTACCCATAGAATGAGAATCTTATGTTTCATGTTGAGTAGTCTTTTGTTTCATTTCATTTTTGCAAGGTTTTACACTGATAGAGTAAGCCATTCAAGATATCACTAGAGTCAAACATAACATCAGGTGCGACATTTCCACAAGCCCACAAGTGCAAGCATAATATAACTACCACTATCAGTAGAAACACAATCCCCTTGCACTCCATCTAAGCTACATCAGACTGCAAAACATATGTTCGAAACTCACCAATTTGTCAGAAATGCAACATAAAAAAACCCATGTTTCTGTATAATTTTATACGCAGTAAAATGTTTCAATATGGAAATTTTTGTTAGCTGATGCCAGACAACTATCCGATCCTTAGCATAATAAAAAAGGCTTAAAATTGACCAACATTCCTTGGCCCTAATGCCCCTTATTTCTCCCTAACTCTACCATCTTAAATAGCAGTGTAATGTTCAACAGAACCCTAAAAACTAAGCATTTTAAACCAAGTGCAGATCATAACCCAACTGAGCCAAAACACCAATTACCGTAATTCACACCCGCAAGGCGTCGACTCCGACGGCTAATAGCCGCAACAACATTCCTCATCTAGTATCAATCGGCACACATCAAACTAGCTGATGATCCATCCATTCAAAAAACAAACTCGCACACAAACTGTTCGACTTAATGCGCCAACCAATTTACATAAAAAAACTAAACCGTATAAACCCAATTGCAGATTCAGCGACAGCGCGGATCTGTAAATCGACGAACGCTTAGCTTTAACGTCTTTGCATGGCTCAAACCGCCACGTCTCGCTTCGCACCTACTTGGCAGCTTCACGGCTCTCCACACCTCCCTCTCCTCTCCCCAAACTCTTCTCAATTAATTAAATTAAATAATAATTTATTTCAATTTTATAAAATATATATTAATTTAATTAATTTTTATTTAAATATATAATGAAAACCGTGAGATTCAGGTGAGAAGTGTTGATGGAGAAGAAGCTGCCGGAGATCGGGAAGCCGTGGATTTTTCACGCGCTTCCGATCCTGGTGGTGTTGTTAGTAGCGGCTCACGTCCTCGCTCTGGTATTTATTTTCTTATTTATTTTTGTTTTGTAGATCGTTTGAACTTTTGATTTTGATTTATTTGAGATGTCAGGCGTACTGGATTTTTCGATTGGCGACTGATAACAAGCCGTTGAGGAGTAAGCGCCACTGATCTCTGGATTTTGGTGTTAGGGATAGCAGGTGAGGATTTTGAAGTTAACTTTTCTGATTTGTTTTAGAGTTAGTTTTTGATTTTGTTATGTTGATTGAGATCTGAAGGTTTTTAAGAATTTGATTGTTGAAAATATTGCTGTGGGGTGGAGTTCATAATGTTGTCGATTATAACATGTTGAGAATGGTTTGAGGAAGATGATGCTGATGTTTGGAATTTGGATTTATTTGGTTAGTGAAATAAATAACTTGAGAGATATAGTTGATGAAAATGTTGAAGCAACTTACCTTTATTCGAGCTAGGCGATGAATGTGCATGAGTGAGGCTGATCCGTTGATGAATTTTCCAATGATTAGAAGTTACACCGATGCTTCAGAATATTAGATGGTTGCTTGGTGATTGGAACTGATTGGTTCATTAGGTTTGCAGATGGGTTCGTTGAGATTATTAGATTGTCGATAGCCTTAAGTTGAAAGCAAAAGTTCAAAGTGTAATTCACTTTGATTTCCCTGCTTTTAATTTATATGCAGTGCATAAAGACTTGTACATTGCATTTCATTGAGATCCCTTGCCTTATGCTACACAACATTTAACATTTTGCACTCTATTCTACATTGGATTTCATAATGTGATTAGTATACCACATGATGTCTCCACATTCTGTTTAGTAAGGGATATCCTCCTTCATTTAAATTTTTTGGCATGATTGGTTTGAAACTATATGGCGTAATTTCTTATTTACAAATATTAGCAGTTGAAAAAGAGTATTGGGGTACTCACACATCTGGCGCCCTTCTATGTGCTAATCACTGGTTTAGCTGCTTGTAAGAATGGTAATCTCCAGGAGGTGCCATAAGCATGTCTTAATTAAAAACTGTCATATATTTCATGTGAGAAGTTATGGCAGAGTTATGGGAAGACAGTACCCAGTTTCTCGCTAGATTGCTTCTACGCCAAAGCCGTAAAACTTACTGATAAAAGGAATAGGGATGGAGGCACATTTTAGAGTTGCGTCTTCTTTCTTTATCCTATGGACTATCCATTTATCATAGATACAAAGAGCTTTATTGGTTTCTCCAGTTAGTTTGCATTTGGCAGCCTGAAAACTAGCTACTTTTTCAAAGTGCCTCTACAAAGTTAAATAATAAGTTTTGGGGTAATAATGGTTGGCATGCCAATATCAAGTATTAAAAAAATCAAAAAATTGCATTTCCCTTTCATTTGTATTAGTTGGTTCAAATCATCAAATGAATGCCACTGTACACTATACAGTGCGGATTTGTGTCATAACTCTGATTGAAAACTTTTGTTGGTACCTTTTGTTGGCAGGTAGTTTCTTTGTTGACGGACAAAACTGATGATGGATTGTGTTCAAAGAATGAGAGATCAACAATCAGATTGATGATTTAATTGGCTGCATGCTAGGGAGTAAAAGACTCTGTGGCCCAGTGTTAGCCAAACCATGCATGTAATGTAACAATTGATTGTATGATACTGAATATCAAGGTGCTGTTCTTGGACCACTTTTGCTGCACACCTTACAAGCACAGAATGTGATAAAATGTGCATTGAAATTTGAAATAGTTGCCAATGTGTGATTTTTCTAGTAAATATACATCTTCTTCGTAACTTTGTTTCAACAACAATGCGCAATGAGTTGGTTTCTGATTACTATTGTTGTATTCTGATTTGCAGCTGTATGAAACAAAATAAAAAATCAGCCAAATTGACTATCAAGAAAAACATCCGGCACCGTTAAATTTATCAAACGTCAAAACTTAATTCCACAAGGACGAAAGGCGAAAGTATGCAAGACCCATTTTCAACGGTACACAACTGTTTGCTTAATATTGATTGATAACTTTAACGATTCCTTACTCTGAGAGAATTACAACAAGGACAAAGTGGCCTTCCCAATGAATGTCACTACTATCTCCTTTTGTCGGCACCCCATCCCAGTTGTCAACCTCCATCACCGAACTCAAAAGCCACCACATAACATAGGTGCAACTCAAATTCCAAAAAAGATGAAGCACAAAAACACAACTTGGCTTCTGGCACAGGAGTCAAGCTCTCCGTATTGGTCTTTATAATCTCATGCAATCTTTAATTTAGATGCCGACATATATACCAGTCTGGAGTTCCCATGCGCATATAAACAAATAAATCAACACCACCAACAACAATAAGACCACAAAATTATCATCGAAACATACATCTGATCTAAACAATCTAAATGCCATCATCAATCATGGCAAATAAAACTCAACCAAACATTTTTACACAGTTTAAACTCGAACTCATCCAAAACTGTTAAATCTTCACTGATCATTCTTCATAAATGACATCTCATATTATTACCCAATTTTACATTCAGAGAATATTCATAAGGTTAGCAGACAGACACGTTTCAATTATTATGTTAACTAGAAATGAAAGTTCATCCATCCATACCCAGCTTTTGTTGATTCCTTCCACATTCATAGACAGATTTCCGCCATCTTTGAAGAGAATCAAAGCATCCATATGACCAACAAACCAGTCAAAGTCAAACCACCAAATGTCAATCCTCATCTTCATCCTGATGATTATCCACCTTCGCAAACCCTATACCCCGTTTCACCGGCATCGTAGTAGAAGCAGCAGGCAAAATAGGATCCACCACAGTAGCAGACGACATCTCCATCTGACAAATCCTTACAGCTCCAATCAGTCTCTCAGGCAGCTCCTCCTCCGTCTGCCCTTCCACCACAAATCCCATATCAATCACCACACTCGTCACAGACCCCAACGCCAAATGCAAAATAGCGCTAGCAATAGTCGAACTCCCAATATCCACATCCACCTCCAAATAATTCTCACCTCTATGATAATCAATCTTCAACGCCTTCCCTAACAAACACGCACTGTAACTCCCAACAGCAGTCTTCACAATCCACGGCCCCTTCACAATCCTATTCACAATCTTAAACCTTGAATTTCTAAACGCGTTATCTCCATTAACAAATTTGTACAGCAAGCTCTCCTTATCAATCGGTTCCACTGCAGCGAAGTAGAAAACCGCGCTGTGATGATCGCGTCCGGGAACTTGCAGATTCACCGCGAACACGAACGACTTCGTCGACGTTCCCGTGCAGCGACGGAGCGCGTTCATGACACGATTGTCAGGCCGAGCAAGGACGTTGTCAAGCTTGGATGAGGATTTCAACCAGTCGACGCCTGCCGGAGTTAACAGATATTCTCCGGATGGAGATTTCTGCTTTTTTGATAAGTAGGTTTTAGAGCGGAGGTTGAAGAGATTACCAGGAGGCGAAGCCCAGCCGTTGGTGCCGGTGATGAGATCGACTTTCTTGAGCGATCCTCCGGTGATAGATTCGTTGATCCACGCCAAATTAGAGGCGTATGAGTCGTCGGAGCTGCTCCGGTCGGTCATCTCAGTTTCAACTCTCACAGTCGGATACGATCGAGAGGGAGAGGGTTTGGTGAAGAGTAGAAATAGAATGTGTGATTTACAGACGAGGACTCGTACTATTTTATATTCACGTTTGGTGGCCGAAAGTTTTTAATAATTCAAATTAACCGTCCAATTACCTAATTTTGTAATATAAAATTACTAACAATATATTTACAATTTGCACCCTAATGTTTTGATTTATTTGAATGGAGTGATTTAAGTTGACTTGTTTCGTTTATTATTGAATGAATTTTTGCTAATTACATCCATGAGGACCAAACCCAAGTCGACCACCGGCAACATCATACACGACGTTATACGTCAGCTGCTGCATGTTACCAAATACACCAATGTCGGAATCATCCTGATTTGGAGCAAGTGCTAGACACACTTGTGACATACTAGCAGGGTATAGTATCCCGGAAGGATCGACGTCCACCACCACTCCTTTACTGAACTCGAACGCTAACTTAGGGACTGAAACAGAGCTATATCCGGTCAAGTCATAGCATGTGTCTAGAATGGATAGTGCAGGAGCAGAAGGGTAGTGTTTCATTAGCTGACGAAACTTGGCACGCAAGGCATAGTAGGCGGTTGGTTGGAGACGAGTAATGACTGTGCCTGAGTCGATGAGTGTTCCACCTATGGAGAAGATTGTGTGTGGTATTTGGAGCTTGTAGCCTCCTACTGAAATTGAGATCATTTCTACGAAGTAAAATGATGGGAAATGGTTGTGGATTTTGAGGGCTGTGAATGCGGATTTCTTGAAAATGTGGTAATCTTTTCCGAATGTTAAATGGCCGGTGGTGGAGGGTGATGAAGGAAGGCAGTAGCTGAACACCTTTCCATATTTGCTAGCTGTTTGGGAGATGAATGAGAGCTTGTCTCTCCCAAGACCCAACAGGCCTCCTGATCCTCCGAACAATCCACGGTTGTTCTGCCCACATCCAAAGTAGAAGCCATTTATTGAATCAGTGGCAGATATTGTGAGCTTGTCCTTGCTCAAATACCCGACCGAGAAGGACTGATCACCATACTGGATTAAGTACACACAAGTCCCTGAAGAACAGCCCCGAGGCGCCCCAGTGGTGGACTGGAGTTGTGAGCATATGGTGATTTGCAAGACATGTTGGTGAAGGTTTTGGACTTAAATGGATTGAATATTGGACCAACTTGCTTGTGACAGTATCTTACACAAGGCTGGCACTGAGTCCATGTAAGGTCACTACCCGTGTCAAAAATGAGAGAAACTTGGGTTTTGGGTGTGCCTAACCCGAGGCTGACGATGTAGTTACCAGAGTTTACAACACTGTCGTCTTTAGCAGGAATGGTGATGGCAGCAGTGCTGAGTTTGGTTTGGTTTTGGTGCTTGGAGGACAATATAGAGTTTACTCGAGCTTGGTCGTGGATTAGAATTTCAGTCATGTTTATAAGGGCATTTTGGGAGTTGGTATTGCATGGACCGTGCTTGTGGACCACCTTCATGGTTGCTGTTTCATTCTTTACAGCACCTGCAAAATGGAATAAATTCCATTAGAAAGTTATTTGGACTTCTAGAAAAAGTTTTGGAAAAAGTAAATTTTTGTAGTTTAAAGTATCTCTTTGACAACTATGAAGGTCATCATCATGAAGGTGAGTAAATGATTATACAACTAAAATCATGAATAATACTTGTTGAACAGATATGGAAGTTCTGAGTTCAGGAATTCAAAGATCCTAAGAACTGAATGAAAGAAATCATTTTATGAGCCACAACGATCGAAATAATAAGATTAGCTGGAAGGAAACTCTGATAAACCTGTGGGTATTGCAGAGGGCTTGCAAGACGCAGAAGCTGGAAATAAAGAACTGAGTTTAACTGTAATAGTACGACCATGAAGCTGATCTACTGGCTCTGCATAGCTGAGTGTTGAAGAAAACAGAAGCATGAGCAACAAAGCAGTGGAGCACAAGCAGATGTTGGTGATGGGAGCACAACAACCTATCCCAGCAGCACCTGCCATTTAGAATGATACAGATTTTTAAGACAGTGTGTAAACCATTATATAATAACAAATGATTAAAAATATTAAAACCTTGTACGTCAAGACTCCATTACGATGCTCTTTGATAAAGGGTGACGATGATGCAACTTAGGTGGTAGATAAACTTTATGAATAATTTCATTCAGTCTATCATTTGAGAACAGCACAAAGTTGGTTTCAGATTCACACAAGGTAAACCACTCACACTGAGACAAGTCTAAATTTTCTTTGCATAAAACCAAACCCAACTAATTACACGTTTGGTTTGGTAAGAGTGGTAAAATGTCCAACATTGCCTTAAATAAACGAATGATCTTACTTCAACTTGGCTTTGGCACGCAGCAGTTGTTACTAAGATCTTACTTCAACTTGGCTTTGGCACGCAGCAGTTGTTACTAACATCTTACAGAGAAGTTCAGTGAACCTAATCATTTGTCTACCGTGAACCGCTACGCCCTGCAGGTATATTGATACATTTAAAGAAAGCGTGAGAATCCAACCTCTTTGATTAGCTAGTACGATTATAAGATTTAGAATGTGGGTTAGTGGAGGGTCTTTAATCACTGCAGCTCATCATGCTTAGAATTCAGAATCAAAACTTGGCTGTATCCCAAAATGCAAAAAGAAGTGGGTTGGAAATTGACATATATTTATACAACAAAGCCTATATATTTTAAGTGTTGTACAGTTTCTTTCGATAATAACTAATCCACTTCACGTGCAAGGATTTAGTCTCAATCAAAATAACCTACTGAAGTGATATCAGAGGTTAAGTGAAGAGTTATTCAGATTAGGTTGATGTACCTTCTAAGATGAAGATTCGTCTGAGCTTCTAGAGGCCGGGAATGCAGACTTCCAATACCTGGAGAAAAAAAGAAAATTGCATTACCGGGACTTTTGTTAACCTTAGCGGTGATATCACTGCATCAAACATGGACATAAAAATGGCATGTGTATAAGATCAACACTTCTAGCACCAAGAAGCACGATGATTGAAACAATGGGCAAACAAACCTCTGATGCATTATCAGAAGCAGCAGCCTTCTGATACTCATCTACCTCGAGTATGTCTTCGAAACCGTAGTGACATATCTTTGGACTTATTTGTCATTTTTTCAAGCTTACAACAGAATACAGAAGATGAATCCATCAAGAAAACAAGAGCATCAAAACATACTTGTGAATCTGCCAATGATAACTTAACCGTTTATTTGTAAACTAATTACATTTATTTAATGTTAAATGTGCTTAAACTGACCTAACGCCATCACTTGGCGTCGCGTTGACTTCGTTGACCTCTAGCGCTTCCATCGAACTCTGCCGACCTGTGAATAACGTCCTATGATCACAACGCTCACCGCTGCTTCCACCACCACCACCGTCACTTGATTGATAAGTTACAAATTACAATACTTGGACTGTTCAATTGCATATAGGGTTTTAGTGGCTATGAAAAATGAATGCGAGTTTGTTGGTGTTTCAGGATTCACAAATCATCATTTGTTGGAGGAGATGGGAAGATTTACCATAGCCACGATGGACTGGCGCCTCAGTAGAAGGGCTCCTCCGATACACGCTAGGGATTTTACTCAAAAGGACTTTTGACTATTGGAATTGGTGGTCACTGGGTAAATGAAAATCTTTACTAATTTATCTGATGAGTTTTTTGTGGTTTTTTGAAAAAGGATGAGTATGCTGGAAAACTGTGTTGATGCTAAATTAGTTGCGGTATGTGTGTATGTCTAAACTTCATGAATCTTTGTGAAAGTTCAACCATGATTTGCATTCATTTCGTAGCTGGAGGGTGTCTGTCCTGGCATATTTCGTTTGAACTCGCACTGCCAACGATTTTGTTACTACGAATTAAGACCCTCTGATACTTTATGCTTTAGAAGACGACAGAATAGCATACTTTACGCTTTAGAAGACGATAGAATAGCACCTTAGATTGCGTGAAAACCTTGCGAGCTTCAAGTGGTATTCCTACAAATGACTTTCTGTTGGCGCATACCATCTGAAAATTAGCTCAATGGTCATTAGCTGCTTTTGTATGCAATCTCTTTTCTTCATAGGCTATGTATACTGACATTCTTCAAGTTTGGTACATCGTTGTTGTTGTTTTAAACATGAACAGAAACGTGTTCTGGCCTTCGACTTAGTATTAGAAATTGGGTTTTCCAAATTAAAATGAATACATATAGAGTCCATTTACAAAGTTCATGAATTTTGTATCAGGCAACTAATGACATGTTCACTATAGAGAAGATGGAGAATTACTAGTAAAACATGGAGCTTCACCTGAGGAAAGGGTACGAGCAGTTGGACTTGAAACTGGGGTTGCCAACATGCCGCAATTCATGAGAATATAAGCACTGATGTGCTTATGCAGGATGCGTACTAATTGTATTTTTTTCTCTATTCGAGTTATAAAGTAACGATTTCTAGAAATTTTACTATCAATTTGTATAAACCTAATAAGTCCGAAGATTGATTAAGAAGCTGAATTTGCAAAAACACGTTATATACAAATCTACATAAGGAACGTAATATGAACACAACGTAACAAGACATAACCTTTATTTCTCAAGCTTTATTTGCCATCATAACTATAAGGGATTTGAAGTGAAACCCAGCATTCTTTAAAGATTGACAATTTACATAAATCTATGATTGAGGAGGTTCAACTTCATCTGCAACTTCATCCGCAATTGTCTCAAGAATCTTCAAATCCATACTCAGTTCCATAATTTTCCTTTTTAAAGGAAATACTCCGTTCGAAGTTTGATACTCACATTTAAATATTTCTGCAATACTTTGTTTCGAAAGCTCACTAATTCCATTATAATTATCTTCACTCCAGTAAATGGTAGCTTTATGAATTTTGGCCAACACATTTTCCATATTAAGCCTGCATCGATCCAGAATTAGTATTTGATCATTATTTTTAGAAATTTGTTTCCTTTGATCAATGTCCTTCTTTATTTCAATAGCATTATCAGATGCATGGCGTAGAGCAATCAATGAAAGGTGATCAAATTTTGCAGTATTACTATCAGGATGAGAATATAGAACATTGTTGCAATAATCCGGAAATAAAGTTAAATCACAAATTTTCTTGATGAGTTCATTTTCTGAGACAACAAATTTAGAAGTAGCGAGGATAAAAGATATAATAGTTAAGAGTTTAAGGTTGTAAAATGAAACGAAACGAGCATCCATTTTTACAAATTCAGATGTCAAATTTTATGTTTGTTTTTTCGATCGTAATTCATAATATATGTTAAATTTATAGTATGCTTTGTACATTTTGCAATGCGTAATTATTTGATTCACTATTGATTTTTTTACGATCATTAATTATTGGTTTTAGAATTCAGCGCTCGTTTTATAATTTGATAAATATTTATAACTTTCATAGAATGTATCAATTTTGGAAAATCCTAAATCCAAGACAAAATTATTCTTCTCAATTACACAGGCCATCGAGGGATATTTTGCTAAGTCGGTAAAAGTATCAAAATATTTCTTACACGTGTCACCCAGCCACCCTCCTCCGTCGCAATCTGGATGTTCGGTATACACTGATGCGCCAAACACTGCTCATCATTTTTTAACATGAACTTATTTATTTTACTATGATTATTAAATAAAACATTTAACTAGTATATATGAAATTGAATGATGACGTTATCAATTTGACAACCAATGAACAATTTGGTTTCGATGATTATCAAGTGAAGTAAATAAGCTATATTAAACTTTCTTTAAGACAATAACATAACATGAACTTTGCTTAATGGTAATAATGCATGATTGCATGCATAATTCAGATACCATTTTGGATTTTTAGTGACATTTTTTTGGAGAAAAATGTGCAACAACAGAAAAACAGAACATTTTTATATCTCTAATCTTTAATGATTTCTGAATTTATATAGAAACATCATATATGAAACAACATGAGAAACATGACATCAACAAATGTAACAGTACATAACCCTTATTTCCAAAGCTTTATTTATCATCATAATTCCATTATATATTCTTTGTAATTTGATAATTAATCTATTTCTGGATAAGGGTAATCTCCAATTATTCGGATTATCTTCAGCAAAAAAGTCAGTTTTTGAATTTGTTCTCCTAAAGAAAATTCACTATCCAGTGTTTGATAATGACATTTTGAAATCTCAGGTATGCTTTCTCTTGTAGTGTCTCCTATTCCCTTGTAATTCGAATTGGTCCAGTAATTGTTGGCTCTTCGAAGTTCAGCCATCACATTTTCGATATTCATTTTGCAGCCAGCAAGAATATGTAATTGATCATGCTTCATAGTACTTTTAATCATTTGATCAATGTCTTTCTTTGTTGTAACAGCATCTAAATATGCGAGCTCAATAGCGATTGGTGCAAGGCGGTCAAAATTTGCAGTATTACTGTGTGGATTAGAGTTTAGAATACTTTTGCAGTAATCTGGAGACGGAGTTCTTTCACAAATCTTGTTGATGATAACATTTTCTGTGACAACAAATTTAGAAGTAGCGAGAATAAAAGTTATGATAGTTATGAATCCAAAATTGTAAATCGACATAAAATTTGAATACATTCTCACAAATTCGTTTGTCATTTTTGTCGGTTTTCTATTTTAATTTATAATGTTTAGTTTAATTTTACTATGATTCATTGAGACATGCATTAATTAGAAGGCGTGGAAATTGGCATTACTCGTATATTTCGAGTAAAATGAGAGTAACAAGAAAAATGAAATATTGTTTGTCAATTTTACAAGTAAAATATTTTTAACGTTCATCGGATGTATGTATCACGTTTAAACATAACGTTATTTATATTTACACTTAAATGATTGATTAAAAGATTTAGGATCATAAGATATGTGAAAAATGTTATATTGATGTCGATATTTAATTTAATAAGATAGTTGGATTCATTAAAAAATCAGGATCGTAGGGATAAACGAATATCAACATTAATAAATAAATATTAAAATCAACGATCGAGATAGTATTCATAAAATCAATGAATTCAACACATCAAAAAACTTAAAATAATTATTTTTCATTTATGAATTTATTCTGCTTTATGCAAATCATACATTTATGGATAAGGGTGATCTCCAATTGTCTCCATAATCTTCAGCAAAATATTCAACTTTAGAGTTCTGTATCTTAAAGGAGATTCTCTACTCAATAAATGATTCCAGCATTTAAGAATTTCATTGACACTCTCTCTTGCAGTGTCTCCAATTTCCTTATAATCAAATGTGCTCCAGTAATTGGTGGCTATCTGAATTTTAGCCATTATATTTTCAAAATTAATTATGCAGGCATTAAGAATTCTTATATGATCGATCCTTTTTGCATTTTCTCTAATTTGTATAAACTCATTTTTTATTGCAATAGCATTTTCAGATGCCAAATGTATAGTGATCAATGCAAGGTGATCAAAATCTGCAGTATCACTTTGAGGATTAGAATATAGTAGAGTTCTGCAGTAGTTAGGAAATAAAGTTAGATCACAAATTTTGTTGATGATATCGTTTTCTGAGAAAACGATTTTAGAAGTAACGAGAAGAAAAGTTATGATAATGAAAAATCCAAATTTATAAATTGACACAGAATGAGAATACATTCTTAGAAAATTCATATGCTAGTTTTTGTTGGTTTTTCTATAACAATTTATAAAATTTAATTTATAATATGCTTTAAACATGTTGAGATGCGTAAATATCTGATTTTAAGATGAATTTCGAGACTTACATTAATTAAATGGCGTGGAACTCTAGCATTAGAGTTCAGTGCTAATAAGTTTAAAGAAAAATGTCAGTATTGGAGCCAACTCGGATTATTCAATTTCTGATGGGGTGTAACATAAATCTGCAGAATAGAATAGAAAGAAATAATATAATTGGCTTAAGAATGAGAATTGTCCAATTTAAAAAAGTATATATATATTTAAAAAAGTTTAAAATAAAATGAGAGTAACAAGAAGAATTGATTACTGTTCATCAAAGGTTAGTATCACGTTTTTAACATGTGAAGTTATTTGATTTTAACTCATAATCAACCATTAAAAAGGAGGTGTAAATATTGTGAGAAAGCGGTAATCTTGATTAATTTAACAATTGAAATTAGAGTTAAATTGTAATTTAATTCGATAGTTGAATTTACAAAAATCACAGATGATTAAAATTAACGATTATCGGTATCAACCATAAAATGAACAAAAAAACTATTGAGTTAATGGTTCTCCTTTTCGCGTATTTAATTGTTTTTCTACAACTTTTTTCTAATTAAGACATTTAATTAGTGTATGATAATGGACAGATATGCCTGACATTGGTTGGATCAAAAACGAATTCCTTATAAATCTTTGAAATGATTCATTCTAAATCCAATGAAAAATTTGGTTTCATCATAAAAGGAATTGTTTCTAAGATTATTAATAGAAGTAATAAACTAAATACAAATCTCTTTAAAACAATTTCATGAACATAAAAGTAAGACCATTATTTCATCTGTGTTTAATATGTTGTTGTTCACTTTTCCATCTTAATCATTCAATTTATATATATTTGATTTTCTTCCACTCATTCAAATTTTAATTTACGTGGTTTGTTTGAGTTTAATGGAACAAGACAATTTTATTTTAATAGCATATATTTATATTTTATCTATAATTTTTTTACTATTTTTTAAATTATTTTTTAGTCGCTCAAGGACTGGACAAACCCGGACTCAAGGCTGAAATGCACGATGAAATATTTATCTCAATTCATGTTTTGAAGTACGTCTATCTGAATTTATACAAATAAAAATACTTTGTAACTCCAATAAATTTGAAGACTGACTAAGGATCTGGATTTTAAAAAACACATTATATATGAATTAACATCAGAAAAATGATATCAACCAATGTAAGAAAACATAATTTTTATTTCTCAATTTTTATTAATCATTATTAATGGGATTAAAGTGAAACTCAATATTATTTAAATCGAGTTTGACAATAATAAAATACATTTATGGATACGGATTATTTCCAATTACATTGATAATTTTTAACATCATACCTAACTCTATGATTTTTCGTCCTAGAATAAATTCGTCATTCGACGATTTATATTGACATTTAAATATTTCATCAATGCTTTCTCTTGCAATATGTTTTATTCCATCATAATTAAATGTGCTCCAAAATTTGGTGGCTATATTCATTTTAGCCAACACATTATCAATATGAGTTTGACACACATTGAGATTTTGTAACTGAGTTTGATTGGTAATATTTTCTCTCATTTGGTTTATGATATTTCTTGTTTCAATAGCATTTGCAGATACCAAATGTATAGCGATCATTGCAACTTGATCAAAATTTGCGGTACGACTTTGAGGATGAGAATTTAGAACACTTTTGCAATAATCAGGAAACATCGTAATTTGATCACAAATTTTGTTGATGATAACATTTTGTGAGACAACAAATTTAGAATTAGTGAGGATAAGAGCAACAATACTTAAGAGTATAAATTTGTAAATTGATGCAAAATGAGAATACATTTTCACAAATTTAGATATCAATTTTTGTTCTTTTCAACCGTAATTAACTTTAAATTTATAATGAATATTGAACATATTACTAGCGTAAATATCTGGTTTTATTATAGTTTTTGAGATATGCATTAATTTATTGTTGATGAATTTGATGTTCACGCAACATTGAAATAAAATGAGAGTCACGAGAAAAATATAATATCTTCTTGCTTGTGTAATATATTGGGTTGGTGTTTTCAGAGTCACGGAGTATTAAGAACATTATGCTAGATCGAGAACCATAACCCCTATTTATTGATGTACACTAACATCTATAAACAAAATATTTATCATATACGTCTCTCAAAAGTAATGATATTATATCCATGACAATAATTATCACACCAAAATATTAACAAATATTTGATCACTTAAATTGTAAATTTATTTTAATAATAGCATATTCAAATATTCGATGAATATTATGAGATGAATATTTATATAAAATATTCCAACACTTTATTCGAGTCTTAAAGTATATTTCAAGATTTTTTAATAGAATATCTATTCCAACACTTAAATGCGTTTGGAGATTGACTAAGGAACTAAATTTTGAAAACACATGCCATATGAATTAATGAGGAGCACTCAGTAACAACCATTTTCCTTTTTGCATTCATGCATCCTCATTTTCACTGTTCATCTCATTTTCTAATGCATTTATTGATTGAAACATAACTATTTTTGTTAGTGAGTTTGATTGAATTGAGTGAATAAATTAAAATAAAAACTAGCCACGTGTCAATTAATGAATGAATTAGATGATGAGATGAACGATTGAGATGAGAATGCATATATGCAAAATAGATATATAGATGTAGTTGATTACTTCTCATGAAGTAACATGAAATCAAAAAAGTAAGAAGAACACATAATATTTATTTCACAATCTTATTAACATCATTATTGAGGAAAATTCATTATTCTTTAGTTCAAATTTAATAATTAAGATATTTTATGGATAAGGGTTGCTTGCAATTGTATCAACAATCTTTAATAACATACCCACTTCCACTACTTTTCTTTCTAAAGGAGTTTCATCTGTAGGTGGTTGATGCTGACATTTAACTATTTCAACAGTACTTTCTCTTGCAAGATGTTTTATTCCATCATAATTTAATGTGTTCCAAAAATTGAAGGCCATATTCATTTTATTCAACACATTTTGAATATTAATTTGGCAGACATTGAGTTTTTGATAATGAGTGATCGCACTAATAGTTGTTTTCATTCGATCAATGATAACCTTTGATTCAATAGTATTTGCAGACACCATGTGTATAGAGATCAATGCAAGATGATCAAAATCCGCAGTACTACTTTTAGGATGGGAATTTAGAATATATTTACAATAATGAGGAAACTCGGTAATTTGATCGCAAATCTTGTTGATTATAACATTTTCCGAGACAACTAATTTAGGATTTGTGAGAATAAAAGCTACAATAGTTAAGAGTATAAAGTTGTAAATTGATATAAGATGAGAATACATTTTCACAAATTTAGATATCAATTTTTGTTTCTTTTTCTACAGAATTAACTTTTAATTTATAGTGTGATTTGAACATGCTATGCTTAAATATCTTATCTTCGTATAGCTTTTGATTTACATTGATTTAATGGTGTGGAATTTGATGTTAGAGATCAGACTTCAGAGGGCATAAAATTTATAAATAAATTGAATATCACGATAAAAATAGCATATTATCATGTCAATATAAATAATTACGTATCAAATGTAAATTGAATCTCAATGCATCAAGTTTTTAACGTGAAGATATTAAGACACATTTTTATAATATTAGACGATATCATTTAATAAATTGATTTTCATTAATCAAATAATTGATTATGTTAAACCTCAATATCAATCACCATTTGACTGTTTCCCGACATATATACATTGAGAGCATATATGGTGGAACTGTCAGATATGGTGGATCCATGGATCCCCCATCATCACCGTCCATCTCCTAATACATTCAATGAGAGATAGACACGTGGTTAGGTGAGAGAAAAATTAGTTTGGTTTGATTTGGATGATTAGTTAGGTTAGTTTGTGTGTATAAGGGTATATGAGTCATTTTATAAACCCATCAAATCTGTGATTAACAATCCATACCTATCTCTAATCCAAAACTCATTTTCAAATCTTCTCTCCCCTCTCTCCCCTCTCGCTCACTTCTGCGAATCCAAAACCCATCTCGCCGATCCCTTTCCTCCTCCTCAGTCTCTCCTTTCTTTCTGATTTCTGATCACTGTGTTTGTTTGTGTGTGTGGTTTGGAGCGGTGGTAGAGGAGGTGATGAAAGACAGTGGTGGATCTATGTACTCAGTACAAACGAAGCAGAGATGAAAGCTCGTGGTGGGCGGTAGTGGTGGATCTATGGGTTTAGGGTCCAGGTGGGAGGTGGCAGTAAGATGAGTTAGTGGATTTGGATTGATTTTGGGGAATTTTGTAAGTGGGTTTGGATTGATTTTGATTAAAGGTTGGATTTTTGCAGCTATCGATGCGTGTAGGCAGCAGTTGTCGGGGTTTGATGGTGCTGCGGTTGCTACACAGAACGGATCCGGATCCAGCTCAAATCTTTCATCTTCTCCAGCCAAATCCCCAACTGGGTCAGCCAAATCCCAACTGGGTCAGTCTCGATTTATTGCCGCCGGTTCAATTTCGAATCGAGAATGTTCGTCGTCTTCTGCAACTTCCGATTCCGACGCCGATTCCATTTCACGATTGCCGATTTGAAGGTGCCGGTAGTCGACAGCGCGGAGCCATTACAATTTCCTCATAACAATCCCTTGCTTTATGCAGTTCGCGCTTTACTTAAAATTAGGGTTTTACTTCCGTTTCCTTTCTTTCGTTCTTGAAAACTGTTTTGTGTTGGAATGTGCAGGTGTTGAATTTAGATATACGAAACCACAGGCGTGTAGTCATTCTGAGTATTGGACAGGTTAGTGTTTTCTTGGATAAGTGGTTTTGGTTTAATTTTTGTTGGTTGATTTTGATGGTGAATGTGATGTGTTCGGGCGTTAACTGGAACGCAGGTTTGTTTTATTGATCGTGTTGACTGCTTGATTTGGTTGTTATTGTGATGTAAATTGATGTTGTTTTTGTTGTTGTTGTTGTTTTGTTTGATTTGATTGTTTATTTGCAGGAACTTGTGGAGTGGGGATTTAAGAGTAAGGTTGATGGCGTGATGCATGGTTGTGGACATGATGCTCACATCACCATGCTTCTCGGTGCTGCCAAGTTACTAAACCAGAGGAAACATCTCCTCAAGGTTGAGATTTTTCTTTTCTTTTACTTCTGCTTGATTGTTTTAATTAAAATGAGATGTGTCTCACCATTGAGTTTAAGATGTACACCTGTTTTTTGTTTATCTGTGTAATTTCATGCTGTGAAATGCTTATTTGAAAAAAATCTGGATGTTTCTTTGAGTTTTCTCATGAGTTTAGTAACTAGTTAGAGACTGGATTCTATATTCATGATACAAGAGTCAACTCTAGTTTGAGTACGTACTTCTGAAACTAAATATAAGGTAGTGAGAATCAGGAGATTTGGTTGTGTGAAAATTTATCATTTCCATCTTTACTAGAGTTCCATCGCTATCCTTGGTACTTGCAAGTCCTATTATGCTTGTATATTTTATTACAAAAATTAAACTTCTTGGGCGCAGAAGAAATTGGATAACGGAATTCACATTGGACAGCCGAATGTGGGATCAAACTTCGATTTGTTTGTTTCCAATGCCTTGACCGACATGTACGCCAAATGCGGTTGGCTCGATATGGCTAGACGTGTCTTCAACACCTCTCTCAGGGATGCGCCGAAGAGTGGGTTGGATTCGGAGTGGCCCTTGGGATGTGCATCCCAGGAAATGAATTATTTGTAACTTCAGGGACTAAATTGTATTTGTATTCAGGGACTAAATTGTAACTTTAGGGACTAAATTGTATATAATTATTTTTGTGTATGATTGTTGATTTTTTGAACCCAAATGGCATCTTGTATTTTGTATGTGCATCTTGTATGTGCAACCCAATTGTCGCTGCATTTTATGGGTTCGGATCCTGTACAGCGTACAGCCAAATCCAGCCAAAATTCAAATTTTAAAATTTAAAATTTAATTTTAAAACGACGTAGTTTAGGTCTTTAATAATTCAAAACAACACAGTTTTACTAAATCCCTAATTACAAATTTCTGAACCCTTTTCAAAACGACGTAGTTTTGATTTTCAATGACTAAAACTATGTCGTTTTATTTATAGCTGGATTTGGCTGTTGGCTGCACATGATCCTAATCCGCATTTTATATGTGCATTTTATATGTGCATTTGGTATGTGCATTTCGATATGTGCATTTCTTATTTGCATTATCTGTATTTCTCTTTACACTTCCGAATTTAATGTTTCCATTCTGATTCATATTACAACACATGTCCATTCTGATTCATGTTTGCATTTTATGTTTGCATTTGTGTTTGCATTTTGTGTTTGCATTTTGTGTTTGCATTTTGTGTTTGCATTTTATGTTTGCATTTTGTGTTTGCATTTCATGTTTGAAGGACGTGTGTTTCCATTCTGATTCATATTGCAACACATGTCGTACTGAGTGAACTGGTAATTGTTTGTTGCTTATTATTTTGGATCGCGTTACATTTTATTTTTATAGCGTTCTTACGTGTTTTGTACAACCATGAAGGTTGCTTAAACTTCGTTATGTTGTGCTTATCATCGCCAATTATCTTTGTTGGGTTATCTTCGTCGAGTATCTATTATATTGCGCTTATTATCGCCAAATTAACCTGTTGGGATTAAAAACTCTACACAATATGCATTTTCTATTTTGCACATTTCATGTTTGCATTTCATATTTGCATTTTGTGTTTGCATTATATAAAAACGTAAAATCAACAGTAAGGTGCAACAACAAGGTGTAACAACAAGGTGCAAGAACAAGGTGCATGTTTCAAATGTTAATCAAAATGCTCAATTCGCCAAATACATCCCCACTAATAACACGAATCCGGGTTCTAAGTTATATGTTCACAATTCTAGCACTGACTCTTAATATTACAACATGTTCCAAACCGCCAGTACAAACCAAAATACAACATATTTTACAGACCTCTACACCAACAGCAGCGTACACAACAGCCTCAATCTCCTTCACAACCACAACAACAACAGCAACTCATCTTTTTCTTCAGCAACTAACGGAACTCAGCACTTCAGCTATGACTTCACAGACAACGGAGTCCAATATGTTGCCCCATTCGGCGATGTAGTCACTAAACAATGAGAATCATCCGTTACCATACAACTGCGATTTCCAACTGCGAACATAACACAATTTAGGTAAAATGATACTGAAGCATATCATTTTTGTTCAAAATAATGCAATGCAACACAACACAGGACGACTGCATGCTGAAGTGCAAGTGGGGAAAAAATGCAACTATGAGTTGCAACTACAAAGTGCAATAGTAAGGTGCACATGTGAGGTGCAACAGTTAAAATGCACATAGCTTCAAGCAACCTTCATGATTGTACAAAATATGTTTGCATTTTATGTTTGCATTTTTTGCATTTTATGTTTGCATTTTGTTTTGATTTTATGTTTGCATTTTGTGTTTGTATTTTATGTTTGCATTTTGTGTTTGCATTTTGTATTTGCATTTCATGTTTGAAGAACGTGTGTTTCCATTTCTTTGCATTTTATGTTTTATGTTACGTGATTGCATTTTATTTTTTAATTTTAAATAATTAAATATTTATTATTTATATTTAGTTCGTTTAATTTTCAATAAACAGTAATGGTGAAGGGAATAAAAATATTTGTTTCATAACTTGTAAGAAATTGTTTACAAATAATTTTCATAACTTGTAAGAAATTGTTTACAAATTGTAGTGATTGTGGGTGAGATTGAAATGGATTAAAAAGAAGATGAAGTCTTGGGAGTTGATGAGTTTGATATGAAAATGAAATTTGATGAAAAAAGAATGAAAAAGTCACAAACATTAAAAAGATTACAAAATTAACTTTCATTCATATCATTTCAAATTTCAAAACAATACTTAACATCAAAGTACAATCACACATTTAATGCATGCAAAAACTGTCACATCACCACATTAATTGCATCAACACACTTGCTATCAACAATTAATGCTAACAATTTGATACTAATTAATTCCTAACTATTACTATAATACCCTTGGTTACATAAATAAATTGTATTTAATGTTGCCACGTGTCGCTCCCTCAATCCATGGATGAAAGCGATCCAACGGTGATGGAGGGGGTTCCATGGACCCATGGAAAGTGGGGGTTTCCATGGGATACTTTTCCTATATACATTTCTAGTCTTTTTTCTAGGAAATGACATGTCTGTAAACTAAGAACTTTTGCTGGACTACTTCATCAAATTGTTGGACTCACATAAAAGTTGAATCCCCTAAAAATCAAAATGGGTTGATCAACAACTGCTCAAGTAGCCAACTACTGTACCACACACATAGAGGATTCGAATATGGTACAATACTTCTGTTTTTTTCGAGTACAAAACAACGTCACTTTTATATTTTTTACTATAATTATACGAAATTACGTAATTTTACCTTGCAACAAATAATTTTTACTGTACTGAATTTGATTTCATATCCATAGAGTCCCCGTAGATTTATGCCATTTAGAAAACTGATTGTTGAAACAGTCAAACAAAAATCTTAAAGGGACAAGTTCATGTCCATCTGAGATTGTTTAGAACTGCTGGATGCGTATGACATCGATGTGCTTATCTAAACCAAAAAAGACAAAAATGCCCACATGCCCCAGTTCCGAATTGTAGCCAGTAGCATTATGACACGTGTCACATGGAGGAGGTCAGACGTGAAAAAAAGAACAAGACAGAACGCTCCCTCCAGAGTTTAGTTTGGTCAACTTTGAGATCGAGCAACTTTGAGACAAAAGCCTTGACTTAAAACGTAATTCTCCATGTGATCAATTGATCCTGTCCGCATTTTACCGGAATCAGATTGAGCATAAAGATAGAAATTCTGAAGACTGGAGTGAATTGATGCCACTTGAAGCTTTTCTGCAATCTAAGGAGCAATTTGAAGGTACCCATTTGAAGATTTACAGCTCTTATTCTTAGATTAGATCTGAACTTTCCTGGTCTTATGTCTGGAGTTTCGATCAAGTTAAGGTTGCCCTTTTCAAAAAGTTCATTTCTTGCCAATTGTTTCGTCATACAATTGACTCCTAGTTAACAAATTCAGCTTTCCCGATCTGGGTGGGTCAGATTCCATTCAACATTTGATAAAGTTCACACCTTTACATTGTCTGCGTCAGCTGATCTGAGCACTGAGGTTCCTACAGAAATGTTGCTATTTGGGCACCCTAGTTTTGTTTAACAAGAAGTGAGTGATGGGGGAGGAAGAGAAGATTGCAATTCATGGCGATGCGGACGATGAAGATGTTGTGGATAAAGGAGGTTGCTGTGCCTGTGGCTGCATTGTTAAGCCTATACATTGGCTTAAGATGTTATCCAAGCAAACACATTGGAGCTTTGTTGTTGGTGTCATTGCAGTTTATGGGATCAGTCAAGGACTAGGTGGAGCTCTTAATCGCATTGCTACTGAGTATTACATGAAAGATGTGCAGAAAGTGTTGCCATCAGAGGCTCAAGTTTATGCCGGAATCACTTCTATACCGTGGATAGTCAAGCCACTTTGGGGCCTGCTTACTGATGTTCTTCCAATTGTTGGCTATCGCCGACGCCCTTACTTTATCTTTGCTGGTAAGGTCATCCTTCGCTGTGATGTATGAGTTATGCTTCCAATATCATCTTACAAAGCTTTCGCGTCAAGTGCAGGTGTACTAGGCGTGCTGTCCACACTTGTGATAGCCCTGCACAACAATTTACACATTGTGCTGGCTTTAGCGTGTCTCACTGCTGCGAGTGCGGGTGTTGCTATCGCAGACGTGACTATTGATGCTTGTGTCACTCAGAATAGTATTGTTCACCCATTTCTCGCATCTGATCTACAAAGCTTATGTGCACTAAGCTCGTCTATCGGGGCACTCATTGGGTTCTCTCTCAGCGGTGTGTTTGTAGATTTCATCGGCCCAAAGGTGATGTTTGTTACATAGCAAATCGGAATATCCATTTGTCATGAATTTCCTCAGGTTTTGAGTTTATTCCAACAAGATTACATTTTGTTATTAGGGAGTATTTGGATTGCTAGCCCTCCCTGCAGGACTCGTTTTCCTCGTTGGACTGTGGCTACAAGAGCCACATATACCCAATTTTGCCTATAGACAGGTATCCATGTAATAATGTTTAGAAAATTTTCAGAGCCCTTCCAGTGTCGCTGAATTCAAATGTTTGAATCTTTGATACTTACAATTTGAATCGCGGGACATAGGTGAGTGTGAAGTTTCTGGATGCAAGCAAGAGCATGTGGTCAACATTAAAATGTGCCGAAGTTTGGAGGCCATGTCTGTACATGTATTTATCTTTAGCGGTGAGCTTACATGTTCACGAAGGGTTATTTTACTGGTACACGGATGCAAATGCAGGACCGGCTTTCTCCCAGGTATTGTCTCTAAACTTTGTTTGCTGCAATCCATTACATGTCCTTGAGACATAATATTGGTATCTTGCAGGAGGCTGTCGGATACATATCGTCATTTGGCTCTGTTGGCTCATTACTGGGAGCAGTTTTGTACCAGTACGGCCTAAAGGACTATCCTTTCAGGGATATGCTTTTTTGGACGCAGTTAATCTATGGCCTTTCAGGAATGCTAGACTTAATCCTCGTGCTGCGTCTCAATCTAAAACTTGGCCTTCCAGACTACTTATTCATTGTGATAGACGAGACTGTATCTCAACTAGTCGGACGATTAAAATGGATGCCTCTGCTAGTCTTAAGCACCAAGCTATGTCCACCGGGCATAGAAGGCACATTCTTCGCTCTCCTAATGTCCATCGACAATGCAGGCGTATTATCTGCAAGCTGGGGCGGTGGTGTTCTTTTAAAAATACTGAATGTCACCCGAACACAATTTGACAACCTCTGGCTTGCTATCCTCGTCAGGAACATTCTGCGGATCACTCCGCTAGCTATACTTTTCTTGGTTCCTAGAAGTGATCCTAACTCGTCGATTCTTCCGACTGATATCCTGAATATCCAGGAAGAGGATGCTGATGACTCTTTTGCAGACAAAAACATTGAACTCAATGGTAGAAACATTGAACTGGTTCCTTTGGTGGACAATGCCAACTCAAGATAGGCCACTTCTTTTTTAGCAAGAGAGGCACATAGTGAATGCAGTTTTGAAGAATTTCTCATTAGACCAGCTTCATTGGTCTTAGTTACACTTTATATTATTGTTGTTGGTTATTTTTTCACAATGAATGATTCATAACATATTTTTGTAATTATTTTAATTACCTCTAATACAAAATTTCAAGAAATATTAAGTTTATTATATGTATATGTGGAAATTGCAGGTAAAATTATATGACACAATGTCGATCATTGATTATTAACTTTACAAGATACATGATTTTATTTTAAAAACCATCAGATAGAAGCTCAAATAATTTTTACAATTTCACTCACAACGTCAGATTAATCAAAATCAACGATTAATTTTAATTTTTCAATGTCATTATTTTTTTGATGTATGTCGTGTATAATTATTTTCATTAAATTATAAGAATGATATTTATTTATTTGTAAATAAGAAAGCGTGCAATTATATAACAATTAAAACTTAAAAGTTTAATGATTTTGCAAAGAAATTATACTAATTAATAAACAAAAAAATCCATCGAGTAATCGAGAAAAGCCCTTTCATCATCTCTCTCATAAATCCCTCAATCGCAGCCGACGAAGATTGTATTAACAAATAGATAGAGAGAGGATTATTATGCAGGCAGATCAGACGGTGATAAGCTTGAGACCTGGTGGTGGTGGTGGTCTGCGTGGTGGTTCAAGATTCTTTACACCCAGATTCGATTCATCATCTTCTGATTCAATCCCTCTCCGACCTCATGCCGGTCTTCCACCTGCCCTTAAGGTCTGATTTCACCCTTCTTCAATTATTAGGTTTAGGTCAGATCTGGGTTTTTTGTGTTTTCTGTTAAAGTTTGGATCTTTAATCTTTTTGGTTTGTGGGTTTTGAGTGTTTCTTGGAGAATTGTTATGCTTGATTAATAATGGGTGTTGAAAGGTTGATTTGATTGGTATCTATTTTGCCAAGGTTCTAATTTGGATTGGGAGTGTGGTCTGGTTTATGCAAGTTGTTGTTTGCTGACTTGCATATTTTTGAGCAGCTTTAGAGTTCAGTTAGCTTGTTTGTGTTCTTTTTCAGATAAGAAAAAGAGGTGAATTTGATGTTGGATTGAATTTTGATTTACCATCTTGATTGTTGGCATAACATTTTAGTGCTTGGGATTGTCATACAGACATAACAGGTGACAGAGCTCTTTAATTGATTATGTAGCTAGTAGTCCAACCTCTAAGTGGTAGTGGCCTCCTTCACATTTTCATTTGGCTCATGTAATAGTTTAAAACTATCTCTGTTTTTTTGTAATGCTTTTGAAGATGAAAAATATTCGAGTAATGTTTGGCCATCATAGACCTGTCAATCAAATTGTAAATTCCTTACAAAGTTAGTGGAAAATTCTTATTATGTTTATCTGTTTTTGCTATGCTGAGTAAGTAATGCCGTTTACTATGAGTTTAACTTTATATGTTACGACAGACTGCTGACTTCCGATTTGATGGCCGTGAACGCGTAAAATACACCAGGGATCAACTCTTGCAACTCCGGGAGGTAAATCTGCTTTTATTAGGCTATATATAGTAGCCCAGGATTAGTTTTTCTTTGGAGATTGAGCTTTAATTCAGACCTTAAGATTTTAAAGTCTATAACATTGCATTTTCCTCAGATCACTGAGATCCCTGAGGAGATTCTGAAAATCAAGCAGCAAATTGAGGAAGAGCTTGGTGGTGATCAGAACTGGAGTCAAGGGGATGGAAAAGTAAGTTGTAGATTCACAGCTCATTGCTCTTCTTAACCATGAGAAACTTAACAGACTGATGTCTGATTTAGGGAAAATGTTTCGTATATCTTGAAATCCGATTTTTTACAAGGGATATCTAGTGGCCAGTTGAATGCCAGCATTTAGATATTTTCACACCCTTGTTGGATGTGTTTTTTCATGAATAAAATGATATTAATATAATCATGTGATATGAAAGGTTTGACATTACTAACTATTGCACTTCTTGCTCACTCTTTTGGGCCAACATTGAATGTTCTAACAGTTTAACTCCAACAGGTGCAAGGACAACCTCAAAGTCGCTACTCTGAAACGGACAGCCGTGAATGGCGTAATAACACATCATTTGGGGAGGAAAAGACTTGGACCAGCAAGGAGCCTGCCAATCGCTTTGATTCCAGGCAGGATCAGTTGAACTCGCAAACTCAAAGCTTTCCGACTCGAGGGGTAAGTGTTACAATTGATATCAGTATTAACTTTGTATAATCTGCCTGACACGTATCCTTTTTCTTGGAGATGGAGATTATATTTTGAACCCTGATGGTTGTGTTTGGACATCATTGCATTATTATTGTTATTTGCATGAAAACATTTTGATAATTTCTTTGGTTTTATAAACTTTTGAGAATGTGTATAATCCTTTGAAAATGCAGGCTGGTCCAGCTCCTGCTCTTGTTAAGGCTGAAGTACCATGGTCTGCTCGAAGGGGAGCTATCTCTGAAAAAGAGCGTGTTCTCAAGACGGTGAAAGGGTAACTTGCGCAATTTCACAATACTTGCATTTTCATAATGATAACAGATATACTAATTTGTCAAAAAATTATCATGTCAGTATTCTCAATAAATTGACTCCGGAGAAGTTTGATGTCCTCAAGGGCCAGCTGATTGATGCTGGCATTACCACACCAGATATCTTAAAGGTTTGTGGGCCATGTAAAATTAAAAGCATATTGTAATCATAATTGTTCATGTTTGATCCTGAAGTGCAGCTTGTTTTGCTCGTCAGGATGTCATTTCACTTATATTTGATAAGGCAGTCCTCGAACCAACATTTTGCCACATGTATGCTCAACTGTGCTCTGAAATTAATGACAAGCTTCCCCTCTTTCCTTCCAACGAACCTGGTGGGAAAGATATCACGTTCAAGCGAGTCCTTCTGAATACCTGTCAGGAGGCTTTTGAAGGTGCTGATAATATTAGAGCAGAATTGAGGCAGATGACTGCTCCAGATCAAGAAGCAGAACGCAATGATAAAGAAAGGCTTCTAAAGCTTCGGACTCTTGGCAACATTCGGCTTATTGGGGAACTTCTCAAGCAAAAAATGGTCCCTGAAAAGATTGTTCACCATATTGTCCAGGTTCATTTACTAATAACTGTTATTTGCATCTGTCTGATTGTGTTCTGATTTGTAATCAGTCGCACATATCTTCATCATGGAGCTGACAATACTCTTTCGTTATCTGAAGGAGCTTCTGGGGCCTGATGATAATGTTTGTCCAGTTGAAGAAAACGTAGAGGCAATATGTCAATTCTTCAACACAATTGGCAAGCAACTCGATGAGAGTCCAAAGTCCCGGCGAGTTAATGATTTATATTTCAGCAGGTTAAAGGAACTACAGAAGAATCCTCAGTTAGCCCCTAGGCTGAGGTTCATGGTCCGAGATATCATTGATCTTCGCTCAAATAACTGGATTCCAAGGCGTGAGGAGGTGAGATATTATACATCATTAGATGAAATTTTTGTTTACTAAAAAAGTACTGCTGCCCTTTTTTCTGTTTCATACGAAAAGGCCTGATTCTAATGTATTAAATCACAGATGAAGGCAAAAACAATCACTGAGGTTCACAGTGAGGCAGAAAAGAGTTTAGGTTTGCGCTCTGGTGCAACAGCTAGCATGAGAAATGGCCGCAATTCAGGTCAATCAGGGTCTGTTGGCCCAGGAGGCTTCCCTGTTGCCAGACCAGGCGCGGGAGGCTTGATGCCAGGAGCACCGGGAACTAGGAAAATGCCTGGTGCTCCAGGGCTTGATACAGATGATTGGGAGGTGCCTCGTGGTCGATCAATGCCAAGGGGTAACAGGTCTACTGGTCATGTGCAACCACCATCGATGAACCAAGTCTCATCATTTACTTCAAAGTATTTGCCCCAAGGGAGTGCTGGTTTTATAACTGCCAAATCAAGTGCCTTATTGCAAGGATCTGATGCGCCTCCATTACGCGCTATTGATCCTATATCCCAGGCTCCAAAGACTGTACTACCAACACCAAATGTCTCGCAGCCTATCCAAACTCCCAAGCCTTCAGCTTTAAACCTTGCTGAGCTTCGTAGGAAAACAGTTTCTTTACTGGAGGAGTACTTCAGTATTAGAATCTTGGATGAAGCTTTACAATGTGTGGAAGAACTGAAAGCCCCAGAGTACCATCCTGAGCTTGTCAAAGAAGCCATAGCCCTTGCTCTGGAGAAGGTCCCTCCATGCATGGACCCACTATGCAAGCTTCTCCAGTATCTTATCAATAAGAATGTCATCACCATTAAGGACATAGGAACTGGATGCCTTCTTTATGGATCCATGCTTGATGATATCGGGATTGACCTTCCAAAGGCCCCAAATAACTTTGGAGAAATCATGGGTAAGCTTGTTGTAGACAAATCTTTGGATTTCAAGGTAGTCAAAGAAATTATGAAAAAAATTGAAGAGGAATCATTTCGTGCCGCCATATTCAATGCCACAATAAGGACCATCAACTCCAGCCCTAAAGGACAAGAAGTACTGTCTACTCTTGGAGCTGAAGTTGAAGCATGTGAAAGCTTGTTATCTTGATTCAGTCAGCTTCTACATTGCATGAAAAACCAACATGTTTTTTATTCCAAGTTACAAACTTAAAGTCATCAAACCATGAAACAATTTTGAGTTGTACATCTTTGGACTTGAATCTTGTAAGCTTGCTTTTCAAGGATTGATGTGAAGCAGGCCTAAGGTTTTGTCTTGTGGGTGTCATCTGACAATCCTGTTACCTCAAATATCTCAATTTATTTCCAATGTTTCTTGTTTTGGGTGTCGGCATTTGAGGAATGTGTGGTTCAGGTCAAGTTGTGATACTGTCTCTCAAAACCTTTATTTGGAGACTTGCTTTGATTTGTAGATTCAACATGTTCATTGAAATGGACACACATTAATTAAGATAAGCAAGTCAAAATAGTTGGTCTGTGGAAAATCAAAATAAATGACTTGGACTTAAAAGTCAGATTAGGTTGCACCTCTGCATTTAATATCACTTTTTAACATACTCAAAATGATTTGTAATATGTGAGCTTTACTAATGCATTCGTGGTTAAGATGACTTATTTTAATCTTCAAGAAGTTACCAAAATATCTTTAGGATGTCCGATCTAAGCAAAAAATGGTGGATAATTTGGGTTAAAAACGTCGGTATGCACCGACCGCCAGTGCACTGCACAAAACTTCTACAGTATTATCATATAAATAAATATAATTAAGTGATATAAAATATTAAAATGTGTGATTGAAACTTTTAATTTGAAAAGATATTCTTTAAAAAATATGTGATTGGAAAAAATGAAATTGACACAAAATGGATAGATAATACTACAAATTAAAATATAAGGAATTTTAAATGAGAAAAATATTACAAAATATCCTCCATTTCTGACTATATTTAATTAAAAAGGTATCCCACTGTGTCTGAAGCAAGAAAATGAGTACGAGATAAATTCATAAAAATCGCAACTTTATTGATCCATCCATCCATCGATCCACTCCAGATAATCCTGACCTGATCGCGTCGTCAGATTCCACACGGCGCCACCGCCCTCGCTTCTTTTCTGTCTTCTTCCATTTTTGGCTATCTATCCCCATTTGATTCCGCGCGATACCCTTTCCTTTGATCGTATCCACTTACTGTTTCATCTGATCGTATTTCGCACGGCCTCTGATCGGAAAGTGTAAGCCTTTTGCCGATTCGGATTTCGGGTTTACTAGATTTGGTGTTTTTCTGTTTTTTATTTTTGGAAATATTTACTTTAATTGTGTTTTTAGCTATGTTTTAAAATTTCCATGTTTGTATCTAATCTGATTTGATTGGATTTTGCAATAAGCTTCAATTTGATTATTGAGTTAGTTGAGTGGTCTTGGACTTCAGTTAATGAAAATAGTCGGTTTTGATTAGTTAGTAGTACTACAAGTATTAATTGGAGAAAGTATTGTTGACCTAAAGCGCGCTGAATTTGAGTAGACTATTGTGACGCATTTTTCTATTTTCCGTTTCTCAGTCATGCTATGAAGTTGTTTAATTTTGGAAAATTGTGTTTATAGTTGGAAATGGGTATATACCTTAGTAGCCCCAAAACTGAAAAGTCTTCTGAAGATGGCGAGAATGAGAAATTAAGGTACGGAGTTTCATCAATGCAAGGATGGAGAGCTAGCATGGAGGATGCTGTGAGTATTCAAACCTCATCCCAAGTTTCCTTTGCTCTGTTCTGTTGTTTGAATTGAACTATCTGATTTTTTTGCGTTGACTATGTGCCTATATTAAAGGAGTGTCATGTTATCGTCAAATTGTACTTTTAGTAAAGGAATGTTAGACGTGAGATTTATGCTTTACTTCTCGAATCTTTGAACTGTGATTGGCTCAACATGGGAGGACTATAATTTTGAAGACTCTTTTCAATAGCTTTTGAATTAGGTTGCGGGGTTATCCTATCAAGTATCAACCATGTAGGGGTTACTTTTATTTTGTATTAATCACACAGATGACTATAATTCTTACGTTTGAATTTGAATTCTTTTTCAGCATGCAGCATTTCCCAACTTGGACGCTTCCACGTCATTTTTTGGCGTTTATGACGGCCATGGAGGTAAATATTTTCATTGAAGCCAGCAACCTTAGTACATTATGATAAAGAGACCCAAACATATAAAGAATCCTAGTAAATGCGCTTCACAAAGAGGTTAACTTGTTCACATTAATTGCAGTAAATTTTGATTAGGGTAGAAATCTGTAACTAATGAATGAGAATGGGGTTGGCCTAGTGGTTAGGCACCCACTACCTGGACCAATAGGTCTCGGGTTCGAGTCATGGGATAGGAGTGAATTCCGATAATCCCTTTTAAAAAAAAAAGAAAAAAAAATGAATGAGAATGGGGACTACATTCAGATTTATAAACATTTAGATTAAATTGTTACTAGATTCCATGGAACACAATGACATCAGACACCTTTTCTAATGTCAATTATTATTTTCCTTTATCCAGGTAAAGTGGTTGCTAAGTTTTGTGCCAAGTATCTACACAGACAAATGCTCAAGCATGACGCATATACTGCTGGAGATATTGGGACCGCAGTGCAAAAGGCTTATTTTAGGTTCCGTAATCACAATTGCTCAGATTATTAGCTTCCATAATGTCAATTATTTGAACTGTATGCCATAAAGCTCAGATTGATTAGCTTCCTTCCATAATGTTTTCACAAACAATCATGTTACTACGGTCAATAACGGTAGCGCTACTAAAATTATTGTGACCATACACATAAGTAAGCTTCTGAGTTTAAGTGTAAAAGAAAGTATTTCCCATCATATTTGTCACACCTTATCATATTTGGTAACCTCAGTTGTAATTGTACCACATTGAGTTTTAGGAATGAATACAATTTATTACCTTATTTCTCCTCTTCATTTTTACCAGAATGGACGAGATGATGCTTGGACAACGGGGGTGGAGGGAACTGGCTATACTGGGAGACAAAATTAATAAATTTTCCGGCATGCTCGAAGGAATGATATGGTCTCCGAGAAGTAGTGAAAACAATCGTCATCTTGACCAATGGACTGTTGAAGAGGTAACTGCTTTATTAATTATATCCTTCGTGCATGCTATTGTAGCAATTACTAATGCTCTCTGATACTGCCTTGGAACATCTTTTTGCAGGGGCCACACTCAGATTTTACAGGACCAAATTGTGGTTGTACCGCCAATGTAGCAATTATAAGAAATAACCAACTTGTCGTTGCAAATGCTGGGGATTCTCGTTGTGTTATTTCAAGAAAGAATCAGGTTATGTCTCCATAAATTAAATTTTAGACAGAAATGTATCCTGTCAGTTTACTAACAATTTATCTCATGCTTGCGTGTCAGGCATACAATTTATCTAGAGACCATAAACCTGATCTGGAGGCTGAGAAAGAGAGGATTGTAAAAGCGGGAGGATTTGTGCACGCAGGACGTATCAATGGCTGCTTAAACCTTGCAAGAGCTATAGGTAGTTTATAATTTAGATAGCCATTTTGGCTAGTTAAGTATACGACCCTCTCGTTATATCTTTCTACTTGAGGAGAATATCTTAAATTTTTGCGGTTTCAGGTGACATGGAATTCAAGCAAAATAAATACTTGCCAGTTGAAAGACAAATTGTCACAGCAAATCCTGATATTAACATTGTATGGCCATAGTTTGTTGTCAGGATTTTCAAATGCCTTAAATTCGTAGTAACTGATGTTGATCCTGGTATCTTTTATTCTATATTAGGTTGAGCTTTGTGACGACGATGATTTCATCGTGCTAGCATGTGATGGAATTTGGTATGTATTTCCACCTTCTATAATTGTAAATGCTAGAACTGTGTTACGGCCGTCCAAGTTATGTTAAATTTCAGTCCTTGGTAAACCGTAAAAATTTCAGGGACTGCATGTCAAGTCAGCAGTTAGTAGACTTCATCCATGAGCAACTGAAGACCGTAAGTGCTATTGAGAACGATCTAAACTCAGTCATACTTTCTACACGACATGTATCTAAATATCTTCTGGTTAATACCATTTCAGGAAAGCAAATTATCTACCATATGTGAAAGGGTCCTGGATAGATGCCTAGCTCCATCCACTGTGAGCGGTGAAGGATGTGACAACATGACCATGATCCTTGTCCAACTGAAGAAACCAATCCCACACAACACTTGTCAAGAAGACCCCTCATCTCCTTCCAAACTACCCAATGCCGCTCCCACCTCCCAAACCGCATCAGGCTGATACCTGCCTCAACTCGTCTTCGACAATATACTAAAAGAACGACTACCTTTGCTTTATGTTCGAAGGTTATGAATTCTGACTGTAAGTAAATGCACCGAGATAAAGTAGTCCTTGTAACATACATTTATATGCTACCCTCTCTCGCTTATATTTAGCTTCTGCCAATCTTGCTCAAGCACAAAACCCAGAATAGCATACTTGTTTGAAGGCTGGAAGTAGACAAAAATGTTCTATGAAATGGCAACAATGTCAGCATCCCCTGTTTTTAGGTTTCTAAATGTTTTGAGGGTCAAAATAACTAAATTACTCTCGCTCCTTTATTTCTCAAAATTACCAAATTAACCTCGCTTGTAGCACCGTTCTAATATAAATCCGTAGGTTTGGGTTGGGTCTTTTAGTCCAATCCGGTTCGGGTTAGACTCCACAAAACGACCAGAAAATTTCCGGGTGGGCCAAATGCAACCAGACCCGACTTGTCCGACGCAAACTAGTATATATAACTCGATTAGGGTTTATTGTGAAGAAGAGGCAGCCGGTGATAAGTTTGATATTCATTCTCTCTAATCAGCCGCCCGCTTCTCAATTGTCAACCATTCCGTAGTATCGTCGTGTTTCTGATTTCTTGCGGATTCTTTACTGCGTTTAGTTGAAGATGGGATTGGAATTAGCAGCAACCAATCATGGGTTTAAGGGGATTGGAGAAGATAAGTATGTGACCAGAGCTTTGAGAAAGGTTTATGAGGTATGAACTCTTATGGGTTATGTTTTAATTCGTTGAAACAGCAAAAAGATTTGATCTTTAAATTTGTATGATAGTTTCGAGTACTAATTTGCATAGAGTGAATTTTGTTGGGTCAGTTGTTTATAGAATTGTGAATTAGTATTATAAATTGGATTTGTGCGGAACTCTTGGTACAAAAAGTGTGATATCTTCGTACAGGGTTGTTGGACATGGCAGTGATATATTCAAATTGGAATGCATCCTCAGGAAGTTGATAATGAAGATTATATGAATCATGATCATGTTTGATCATGTATTCGATTGATGGTGAGGGTTCACCAGCTCTACTTTATCAATAATATTGGCAATGCTTGCGGCTGGTTGTTATGTGTTATTGCATTACGCCAAGCTGGGTGATCTGCTGATTTCCAGTTTTCGGTGGTGATGTAGAACACTTAATGACCAGTTATAAAAGTATCCAAGTGGGGTTGAATCGGGTGTGGCAGTAGGAAAATAATTTTCTGTAGTTTCTGTGGGGTGTTTTGGGATAGTTTTTCTTGTTGAGCTTAGATATTGGAGATATTCTAATTATTTTATATGACTTGGATTTGTATTTCAGGGTGATATGTCAGACTATCAGGAATTATTGCACGCTTTAAACCGTCAGGATAGCCTCAGTTATGAAGACATTACTAACCTTGAGGTAGGACTCAACCAGTGTTACCTAAACCTGAATATTATCCTGTTTCTTTCTTTGAAATTTTAACGGAGGTTCTGATATTCTTTTCAGATTATTCTGAATGGACTATCTGCAACAGTGTGCAGCATAGACCTGTCTACCCACAGTTTGCTTCTTGCTAGTGTTAGTTCAAAATAAATTATTTTTTATTATCTCTTTGAATTTCATATTTGATATGATTGGTCATACTATTACCGTTACCGCAGATATTTGGAATGAGCATGTGGAACTATACACCTGAAGTTATGGATAGCCTTGTGGAGCTAATCGTATCCCTTGTAAGTTGTCATTTATTAGACTCTTAGACTGGAAACCAGAACTAATCATATTGCCTTGTCATACTAGATTAAAATATTCACAATTTGTAACTTTTTTCATTGCAGGCGGTGGCTTCAGATGGAAAGCTTCTAGATTCATGCCTTGCTATGCTTGTCGCAAATTTTGTACCCCCACAATCTTTTCAAAAACTGCTGAATATGCCCCGTGGTGTTACAAGAAAGGACCAAGTTTTAACTCATGTGCATGGGGCTCTGATACAAATTTCAGAGTTGGTGCCACTAGCCCCGGCAAGGCTGTTAGCAGTTATTGTTCAGCGAATGCCATTTATAATGAAAAGCGAGCATGTAAGCACTGAGCAGTAGTCAGTTTTAGTATTTTGTTTGTTTAGTGTAACCATGATCTTCAGTTTTGATTTTTGCTTTGTTTTTTCCACAGACCATTTTGTTGTACGTTGAGAATATGCTGAGGTTAGAAAGAAGTCCACTTGGAGAGTTCCTTGGTAGCAAAATGATTAAAGCTGTTATTGACAGGCTATTAGATTTGGATGTATGCATTCTAACAGTGTTCTTCATTGAAAATTACTGTCGCTCACAATGTTAATGTGACCTTTTTGGCATCTTTTTAGGTTGAAATTGAGTGGGATGAGGCAAACCGCGATTATTGTCGCAGAGAAATATTTGAAATTGAGCTAGAAGATATGGAGGATGATCCAGTTATTGTGAACAAAAAAGAAGATGTGGTGAGTTGCAGTTGCGTTTTATGTGTTTATTTGAGCTTACTAGCACATACAGCTAACATGACATATTACATTTCTTTCAGCACAAATTTGCTGAAAAGTTGGACAGCTTGATGGTTATGGCATTCGAGCATTTGAATACTTGCAAAACAGATGGTCGCTTGGAAAAGGTAGCATTTGTACTATACTTACATCATCAGTCAATTATTAGTCTGTTCAGTATGCTAACTAAGAAATGTCTGGTGATAGGTGTTTGACACTCTTCTCTGGTCTTTCAAGACGACTGTAATGAATGCTTACAAGTCAAAGTTCACTCAGGTTTGTAATCACTGCACTGACTGGTGCACTGTTATCAATTATGCTTTGTAGGCTACTCACATGCAGTCTGCCTCCATATCAATTTGCAGTTCATTGTTTTTTACACGTGCTCACTGGATCCTGAGAATTGTGCCATAAAGTTTGCCAGAACACTTGCTACTATATTTTTTGATTGTGGTGAGCCACATATCTCTAGAATGAGTGCTGTGGCATACCTTGCAAGTTATCTAGCTCGTGCCAAATTCCTTGAATTTGAGTTTGTGGCTGATATAATGAAAAGGTAATTTTATTTATTATGTGCTTATAAGTAGTGTCTGTTGAAAATATACCTTTATCTATTTCTACTGCATTATCCTAACGGTGCATTGATAATATTTTCAGTTTAGTGAACTGGTGTGTTAACTATTGTCGTGAGTTTACTGCTTCGAGGGCGGCTCTAAAGGCTTGGGGTCTATCAGGCTTGAACATTGATGAAACTAAAATATCTATGTTGGCTACTGGAGTGAATCCCAAGGCACACAGACTGTTTTATGCTGGATGTCAGGTAAATCAGATGATGAAAATGTGATGCATTATCATTTGGATTTTCCCTTCTCGCTCTCTTTAATTTGATAATCTGATCGGTTGTACTTTTTGCAGGCTATCATTTATGTTATGTGTTTCCAAATGAGATCATTTGAAGAATTGAAGACCGAGTTATTTGAACCTTTGAACGAAATCATGAGACATGAATTGAGTCCTCTTAAGGTATTTGTCGAATTAAGTCTCATGGAACTTCTCCTTTTTGGCACCTCTATTGCTACAACTTTAGATCTTTTGTTAAGTAATGTTTAATCTGAAATTTGAGTTAATGTCTCGGATAAAACTTTGTTAATCATGAGTTGTGTTTTGGTTTCGATAGGTATGTCTTCCAACAATAGTCAACGAATTTCTAAGACAGGCTAGAGGAGCCTCCTTATTTAATATGGAAGTCGAAGCCGACTGTGATGAGCTCATGTTCTCTGATACGATCGAGTCTGATCTTTCCAGGACTTTCGGTGGGATGGAAAGGCTTGATATGTTCTTTCCATTTGATCCAATTCTATTGACAAAGAGTGACAGGTATGCTGAAAATAATAAGTCATTTCGTATCCCTTCCCATCACAGCATTCTTCTTATTTTCCTTCTAAATGTTTTCGTTGTTGAAGGTTTATCCGGCCTCATTATATCTATTGGTCATCCGTGAAACCCACATACATTTTAGACGAAAGGGACACAAGCGGTGAAGAAGATGACTCCGATGAGGAAGGCGGCATTCAAGATTATGATATGTCAGGAAGTTTAAGAGACAGTGAATTACTCGACGAGTGTGACCAGTTGAACAGAATGTCCGTGAGCACAGACAAGCACCACAATCACTTGGTTAACTTCGAATCTACCAACCGAATGCCTTCCAGAATCAGACCTACAATATATCCTGAATCTTTCTGATCAAGTGACATCTGACAAAGAACTGCAGTATGAGTCCATCCCCCGAAGTGTTGTAAGTTTTTATAAAGTGTTTTCAGGGCTCATGAACACAAAGAAACATACGTCATTTTGTATTGTTGTGCTATGGCTCGGCCTTTTGTGGTAGAAAACATGCAATTTTGATTATATAGTAAAGTGAAGATAGATTTCTTATTAATCTCAGTCTCTTTTGACACTGCGTTCTTGTAAGATGATCCCTTAGTGTTCTACTAAAATATAATATAGATGTTCCTCTTGAACTATTTTCTTCGCGTTTTACACGCAATTTCATCGAAATCAAAATATTATTAACCTATGGCCACTTCCCAGCAGCATCATTGTAACTGTTCATTATCACCTTCCCCGAAATGGCAGCAACAGCAGCCTTGAAACCCGGATCATTACTCAGTGATGAAGCCATTTGCTCCACTGTGAACTGCTGAAGTTCAGGTCTATTCTTTCCATCTGCACCCCCTGAACCTGTCCGGTTTGACCTTGTTTCTTCCACAGGTGTAATCAAGTCAAGAGTCACTCTATGCTTCAAACGGCTAGAACCAAGATTCACATTTCGTTGTGAACTGGCCTCGATATCTGACGGTGGTAAGTGATTGTGCTCCCCGTCGTAAGTCGCCACCAACATTGTTTGATCGTCCGCGCTTCTCTGTACCTAATGAATCAACAAAGTTAGCAAAGTCAGAACCTCGTATCGTAGGATTTAAAAAAAATTCCGTCGGGACGAAGAAGAACTTAAAGTCACCTTCTTTTTCACTTTGCATGAAGGCGCGAAGGAACACTTGAAATACGCCCTCGGCGAGGGATTATCCCTAGTGACCTTCTGGCCATACTTTCTCCATTGATATCCATCCTTCACATTCTGCAACATTTTCACAGTAATAAATAACAGTAGCAAATATTCCTAGTGACCAAATTGAAAGTTTTTCGAATTTTACGGATACAATGTGTAAAAAAACAAACTTACGAGGGTGGTTTCGGATTTATCGACACGAACGAGAACCGTAGACGACGGCGTCCTCCGAACGACTCCGCCGCAGTAGCTGCTTTCTCTCGGTCTTTTCAAAGCGTTTGAGTCATCGTCGCTAGAGCTGCTGCTCTGAAATCCTTCGCTGCCATCGATCGACTTTCGCTTGGTTACAGAGCTGCTTCTATGCATCAATTCTGCGAACTGAGCCTGCAGAGCGCTGTAGCTTTCGTTCATGGCGGTCAACATCCCAGTCAGTTTCTTGTTTTCGCCACTCAAGCGATTCAATTCCTCCGCTAAATTCTCCGCTTTCTGCAAAAAGCCCTAAAAAGTTAGGGTTAGGGTTTCAATTCAATTCAATTATTGATTCATTAATTTTTTGTCTTATTGCCTTGTGATGATGTGTACCTTGGTTGGGATTTTATTAGGAATCTGGCCGGGAATGGTGCTGAGATTAAGAGCTAAAGAGAGTGATGAATCAATCCATGCCATTGTTTGAATTGTATATTTGGATTTCAATATGGTGCTTGCAGTGAAAATGCTGGAGATGGAAATGGAGATTTATAGATGGCCAATTGTGTTGAGTCAAGGTTGGTTAAACTTCAAGCTTTCGTCTGTTGCTGAGCTGACGAAAGGAAAGTCACTCGGAAGTAGGGCGAAGAAACCAGAGTCTTGCGCTACATGCATATATTATCGGGGCGTACCGAATCCATATTTTCAAAATATGTCCTTGGTTTCATCAAACTATCATCAGAATTTACTCGTATTATCGGTACGTACTGCATTTTCCTTTTGATATTTTAGTAGTTGTAGTTGTCACTTGACTTTCTCGGCCAACTAACTTTCGGTGATGTCCCACTTGAGTTTCTGAGTCTTTTTAGTCTTGAATTAGTAGTTGTTTTTGTTGACCTTAATAATGACTTTTATTCCACAACAACTTGCTTTGGGTCCTTTTGTTGTCATTCATGCTCATAGTTTTCTATTTGTACATTCCTTCTTCAGCATTTTCACTTTAGGACCACTACATAACAAATGTGGTTTCCACGCTTGAAGAAAACATGTAAAATACTAGGCGGCTATCGTTTCTGACAAATGAGATAGTTTACACGATGGTTCACCTCTAGTTTGGGTAATTGAATATAGGGTGGGAGTAAGTTTCATAGTCAGTAGGACAGGCAGTGTTTTGTTATGGAGATGAATTAAGTGTATGAATTATGATGTTTTGTGCCTAGTTGCAAAATGGATATGTTCATCTACTAGGGGTTGAGACTGCATATTGTTAATTATATATGGAAATGTTTTGTTTACTTATAAAGCTAGTGCATAATGGTAGTAAATTATGGTGATTAAGATATCATTTTCACATGGTTGCACTTATACGGCAAAAGCGATGAGCTTATCAAGGTTACGTGAATAGATGACGAATGTCTTAGTTAGTCCCAATACTTTAGCATCTTTTGAACTTTCTTGTTTGTACATATTAGACTAACTAAAGACCAAATCTTTAGGTTTGAAGTCATGCATTTAGTCTTTGTTTAATAAAAGTTGTTGCTATGTGAGTATGAAAGCATTATAACAGTACTAAAAATGTCCCTTTTCTATTCTTTCAGCTTGTATACGCAATGCATGGATATTGAAAGTGCAAATGTGGAAGACCAGAGATTGAGTAAAATTAAGTCTCTTCAGAAACTTTCTGGCAACTTTCAAAAGCCCCTGATACTGGGCCAGAATGCTGAGCTGACACTTGCTCGATTAAATACAGCCCAATAGGTAGCTGCCCAACTGTACATGATTGACAACATTCACTGCAGATTCTGTGGTGTGTTAATGGAACACAAAGCTGATTTTCGATCTTGTTTGCTACAAGGCTCACAGCAATCATGTTTGGGATGTTCAGGTATTAAAAGATTTATAGCTTATATGGTGTCAATATAGCATTTTTTATCAAGTCTTTTGGAGGGCGCATAAACCCATATTTTTTATGCTGAAATGGTTATCATATGTTTCTTGACTTTGAATGCGGTTCAGTCCTTGTGGAAACTATTTTGCAAAAGGATGATTCAGCATTTGAGGATATTATGCTTCATCTAAATGTTTGGTAGATTGCAGGAGACTGAAGTAGAACCCTGAAGTCCAAGTCAGTTTGCAGTCCATATTATAACTCTGCTGCATTCTGCTTTTAGTCCTCATTTTATATTTAAAAAGCATGTTAGTGTTTCACTGGTTTTGCAAACTATACTGCACTAATATTGCCTGCTTTTAGTAAATGACTGGTTTGCTGTAGAATTCTTATTCCAAAGTCGACATCTAGTTTATTGTTTTATTAATATGAAGTTCTAAGTCATACATTTTGCTAATCATTGTATAACTTAACTGAATAGGTGATTCTAGCATTGTAGAATTATTTGTAATGGTATGTGAATCTATAACATTTTACTTTCCCCATGCTTCTGCAGCACCCTTTGAAAGTGCCCAGTTCAGGTCCTGACCGATTGCCCAAAAGAAGTAACCTCCTAAGCCCTGGCTCTTGGCAAATTCAACCTTGGAAGCTATGGAAGGGACGTCATCAACCCGATCCAGGTATCCCCAACATAAGAGTAATATGATACAGATACTGGATCATATTTTACTGTGGCACTGTTCTTTTTATTAAACTCAATCACTTCATTATATTTCAATGTTCCATTCCCAGGTCCAACGCCTATCGCAGGTGCACCCATATGATTCACATTTGGATTCTGAAGTTTCCAAGTGACACCATACATAGGCAGCCCCATCACAATTTTATCAGCTGCAACACCTGCATTTATCCATGAACGGATTCCTGATGATGTACTAATATCACTGTTGGGATCATAAAGAGCAGCATTTGCACCAGTGAATTTGTCCCAGGAACCGTGATAATCGTAGCACATAGGGCTAACCCAATCCAAATACTCAGCCAACATGTTAGCAGGATATGATCTCGGCGAGCCGTAATATGTGAACTTGGATGAAAAGTAAACTGCTGAAGATAAAGTCAGACGTGGCTTTCCGCTAGCCTTGGCCTCATTCTCCAACGCGTTCCTCCAGTCTGCAAACAGCTCACCCAAACTCAACATCTGCTCATCATTGGCAGGATATTCCCAGTCCAAATCCAAACCATCATACCCATATTGACGGGCCACCTTGATCGTAGACTCGATGAATGCTGCACGTCCAGCTTTAGTCCTCGATAACTCGGCGAAGGTATTATTTCCTCCTATTGATATTACTGTCTTCACAGAATTGCTCTTGGCCCCAATCAGCTCAGGCAGCTTCTTCTGATCAAGCTGAGTCACGACAAGCTCAAAGGTATTCGGATCTGGATGCAGGAAAGCATAGTACACATGCGTGAAGTAAGAAGTGTCTATCATATCAGCTGGAAAGTCACCAAAAGACATCCAGTAAGCTGCCCGGACAGCACCCACTTCACTCAAGCCAAACCCCAACTCAGTAGCTCTACAACAGACCATCAAAAAGAGAACCATTTTGAAACCATTGGAAGACATGTTTGCTGAGATGATGTTGATGATTTTGTGGGGTATATTTATAGTGGAGTGGGAGGTTTGGGTCCATCTGTAGCTGAATTGTTTGTGGTACGGCTTGCGTGATGGTTTGAGGATTGTTTGATGTCTCATTTGAAGTTTCCAAGTCTTTATAGTCGTGAACTAGTAGTTAGTTGCCTTTGTTGACCTTAATAATGACTTTAATTCCACCACTTATTTTTTGCACCTCATATTGTCATGCAACGTATTTCTATTCCCCAAAACAAGAAGCGAAAATGGTTTCATCCAGAGATAAAGAAGTGTTCAGAAACGGCATACAGTTATGCATTTTTCTAGAACTGCCCAACTAAGAAGCAACAATATTTAAACCCCGATAAGACGAAAAAAAGTTGAATAAATTCAAGTTTTAGTTTTCTCAATCTGTGAAGTGATAGGATGCTGTTCGATCTGAGAACAATTGGTTTATATATGAAACTAGATATCCCTCCTGATTCAATGTGCTAAGCAACTGAAGACACACTGACTTAACACTCCTGAGTCATGCATTTGCTTCACTTGCTTTTTTTGGGTTCTTTGGCATAGTCATTCACTAGTCCTTCCACATCCTTCCAGAACAGACCCTCCACCAAAACTCCATCTTTTGTGAACCTGAAACACATACCCTTTTTTTAAGCGAACAAGCAACATCTAAGGGTAAAGCAGGAAAGTGATACAGGGTATTAATGTTCTTTGTAGCAAAAGGGGAAAAGTTACCACTTGGTGACACTTCTGGTCAGCTCTACTGGTTTGTTAGCAGAAATAGACCCAGGATCCGCACTCGCAATTGTCAACGTGTAAATATCTGAAAATCTTGGGAGCTTGGACGACACAATCAATCCGGTGCTGGTGAAGGATCCCTAAAGAAGTAACACAGATTTGAGAAGGTGGAATAAGATATATACTCAGATTCGAATTTCACAATACTAATTGTTAACAAGCCATTATAATGTATTAATCATCTTCCCAACAGCAAACTCAGAAGTGAACTTCCTAATGCATGTTGCATCTTATCAAAAATGAGTTTCTGGAAAATAATATGCAGAATGTTCAATCAACAAGAAACGCAAGAATGGATTCAGTGATACCAATCATCAGCGTATGGACACACTCACTTAGAATAATCTGCTCATAAAGAGTTTGCCGAAATTTCACTAGACATACCTCAAGGGGGTGCGTAAACAAGATAGCATTCTTCTCTTTTATGAATATTATAAGCTGAAGCGATCCATTAACTGCTACATACTTGCCAGAATCAAGGGTAAACATTTCACACATGAAATTACATTATCAATAGAATTGAGAGGTCTTAAATATAACAACTACAAGTATTACACATATATCATAGTATTAACAAATACCATCATACAACAACTAGCTAAGCGAATGTACAGAAGAAGCTAGTTAATACTAATGCTGCGATCATTTAATACAAAATGAATGTTATCAGAAAAAAGCCCGAGTTGACATAAGTTAATGAAACTGTGTAATCGAACCAACAGGGTTAGCGCAAAGAGCATTTAAGCAATAACGTAAAATTGCTCATGCAGACGAAAGGATATGATATAATGCATCCAATCAGGAAATTTTTGTTCTCAGGGAACTTCTTCCAGTAAAATTGAGCAAACAGAGCAATGGCAATGATGAAAAGTCCTAACAACAGCTTGATATTGCTTAGCCTCACATCTTCCTTGTACCCACGGCTAGTAACAACCTACATCAACAAAACCATAAACCTTCCTCAGTTCAAAATGCCAAACCTTCATTTACAGATATCTTAAACTACGTACTCGTATATTAAATTACAAAAAATCAACATTTCTCAATCATCAGCGAAAAATACAGAAAAAAAATCTCAAATTTTTATTTTACATATCAATTCATCAGTATGTGTAGATATACTTCTTAAAATGTAAGTACATGTATTCTCAACTGAAATGATACGCAAAAATTCAAACTTTAAGGTTACCTCAGATACAGATTCATCAAGAATGTGCTTGATGGAATTATGATCCAGCAAATTAGCCTTCTTAGCATTCTTAGCAGCGTCAGTCGCCATGGAAATCTGCAATTCGCAACATCAAGGATCATTAAAGCCGATCCACGACAACAAATACAAAATTCAAACACCCGAGACTGTCGATCAAAAAAATGAAAACTGCAATACTGAAAGAATTCAAAAAGACGAAATTGACATGAACGGAAGGATTAATTGGAAACGCCTTTACCTTCAAATTGCTGGATCGGCTCGATTAGGGTTTGGTAAACGACGACTGATTTTGACTCCGGGAAAGTGCAAATTATACCATCGTGTGTCATCGGGAAACTGATTAACAATCAATTTCAATTGAACCAACACCGATCCAAAATCTGAACCGATGAATAACAAAGCCGATGCTGATTACGTGGACGAACGAGTAAAATAATGACACGTGGTAGAAAGATTAAAACAAAAATGCTTTCATTGAGAGTTGAACTCAAGACCTCCCGCTTACTAAACGGGTGCTCTAACCAACTGAGCTATGAAAGCTGACGGTCTCTGAACGATTTTTTTTTTTTAAAAGGAAGTAAGAGCTATTTTTGAAGAAATAATTTTAGGGCTCAGTTCTGGCTCTTTGTTGTTTGGCGATCGAATTTCGAATTGGAGTGAATTTGTATGCAATGGAATGTTGAGTGTCAGTTGCTGTAGTCAGATGTACGGAAGTGGATCTGTGAGGTTGTATGACTGTCTTTAGAGGTTTGTACTGCCATTTACATTCTATTAAGATGCTAGCAAGTTGTAAGGTTATATCTTTGAAAGAGTTTTTTAGTATTGAACTTGGCAAGAGCTTTTCATATTGTAATACTTCACCAATTTTAGTTTAACACTAGTAATTTTGTCACAGGGTATATCGAAGTGGCGTTGGAACACGATGATTGTTACTTTTCCTCGAGTGTATTTGTGTGCGTCATTAGAAAAAAACTTCATTGGATACAGATGATTATGTGACCCCTTTTTTGGTTTTTCCTGTATTAGTTACAGATGACTTTTTTTGCTGTTTTCTTACTACCAGATATTTTGCTGCCATCAGAAGCTTTACTGAAATTCATCACTTAGGTAATCAAAACTTTTGATTTTCAAGCTTTGTTTTACATCTTGCCTTCTGTGATCAGCACACATGTAATCGGACTGACGGTGTTTTGTTGGGATTTTGTGGTTATAGCCGCACAAATCATGTTTGTTTCATATTTTGCTAACTTTATGCTTCATCTAAATGTTAGATTCTAATGCAGAAAGACTTGACTAGAAACTTGAAGTCCAAGTCAGATTGCATCCACAGAGTCACTGTACCATATTTCACTCAGGTACAACCTGCATTGGTCCTCATTTTTATATTTAAAAGAACTTTTAAAGCTCTACGCACTGGAAATCCCATCAACTGAAACGCACGTCTGTAATCTGCTAAGGCCACTGTTAGTGTTTCAATTCTTTTGCCATCCATTCCTCACTAAAATTGCCTGCCCTTGTTAAATGACACGATTTTTTATTGATATGAAGTTCTAACTTCCACATTTTGCAGATATGATTTTATTACATACTACAGTACAACGTATGGACCAAACTGAATAGGTAATTCTGGCATTGTCAATTTTTATTTTCCCCATGCTTTTGCGGCAGCCTTTGAAATTGCCCAGTTCAGGTCCTGGCCAAGTGCCCAAAGAAGTACCCTCCTAGGCCATGACGTTTTGCAAATTTAACCTTTGAAACTATTGAAGGGACGTCATCATAGCCGATCCAGGTATCCCCAACATAAGAGTAGTACGATACAACATTGTATCATACTTTACAGTAGCTTGATTCTTTTTATTAAACTCAATCACTTGAATATAGTTCAATGTTCCATCTCCAGGTCCACCTCCTATCGCCGGTGCACCCATATGATTTATATTTGGATTCTGAAGCTTCCAAGTGTGACCATACATAGGCATCCCCATCACAAGTTTTTCAGCTGGAACACCTGCTTTTAACCATGAATGGATCCCGGATACAGTACTGATATCACTGTTGGGGTCATAAAGAGCAGCATTTGCTCCAGTGAAGTTGTCCCAGGAACCGTGATAATCAAAACACATGGGGCTAACCCAATCCAAATACTTAGCCAACCTCTTACCAGGATATGATCTCGGTAAGCCATAAGTTGTGAACTTGGATGAATAGTAAACTGCTGAAGATAATGTCAGACGTGGCTTTCCGCTAGCTTTGGCCTCCTTTTCCAATGCCTTTCTCCAGTCTGCAAACAGGACACCCAAGCTCAGCATCTCCTCGTCATTGGCAGGAAATTCCCAGTCCAAATCCAAACCATTGAATCCATAGTGGCGTGCCACTTTGATCGCAGACCCGATGAATGCTGCACGTCCAGCTTTAGTCCTTGACAACTTGGCAAACACCGGAGGATCGGTATTATCTCCGCCTCCTATCGATATTACCGTCTTCACGCCATTCTTCTTGGCCCCAACTCCCCTAATCAGCTCTGGCAGCTTCTTCTGATCAAGCTGAGTCACAGCAAGCTCAAAAGTGTTCGGATCCGGATGAAGGAAAGCATAGTACACATGTGTAAAGTAAGAAGTATCTATCATAGCAGCCGGAAAGTCATCAAAAGACGGCCAGTAAGCTGCCTGAACAGCACCCACTTTGCTCGGTCCAGACCCCAACTCAGTGGCTCTACAGCAGAGCATCAGAAAGAGGAATAAAGCTAGAATTTTGATGCCAGTGGAAGCCATTTTTTCTAAGATAGCGATGATGATGGTTTTGTGGGGTTTATTTATATAGTGGAGTGGGAGCTTTGGATCCATATAGTGGCTGAATTGTATACTGTCTTGTCTTGGGTGGAGGTTTTGAGAATTGGTTGATGGAATCTTCTGGGAACAGAAAAATCAGACAGTAGAATCCAAGTTTAGGATCATGAAAAAATGTTTAGGTTCTGAATCTAAGCAGTGTACGGCTACAGCATAAGGTCAAATGAAGGAACACAGGATGAGAGGATAAAGAAGGTACCTGCTACATTGAAGAATCTTTATTATATTGTTAAACATGTTAGTAAATAATCCCTATGCATTTGATTTGGATAGATTACATTCCTTGCAGGCTACTTCCTGAATGGCCTGCAAATGAAATATAAGCCATTATTAAAAACAAAAGGCCCAAGGGTCCTTTTCAAAACCAGAAGCTGACCGAACCCTAAACTTCCGTAGGGAGAACTGAGAAGCTAGAAATCTCAAATTCAGTTTTTTGGGATTCGAGTGTTGAGGAAATTCTGCACAAGCAGGTTTGTGTTCGTTGAGTGCGGTTCCTTTGCGAACCCTTGCACGTGTGCACTTGAAATTTTGTCTATTTGCATTTTCCAATTGAACTGTATGCACATTTTGACTCGCAAAATGTGCACTTTGACTTCGCGCAAAAGACAAAAAAAACAGAATTTGTGGATCGTTTGATCGATTTGATCCAACGGTAATTTGCCTGGGTCTCAGGTTCGTAAATCTGATCCCTGGGTCGCAAATGAGCCGCCCTCTGTGTTCGTTAACCATAATTAAGTGGTCGAGATTTGATTGGATTAAAATGATGAGTATTTTTGGTGATGATCATCTAAATTCCTAGCTGTTGCTGAGTGTAAGTCATGGGATTGTTTTGTGAAGATGTATATAAAGTAGCTTTATGGTTACTAGTTTATTGGCCCTTTCTCCCATTAGACAAAGTTTCTGTTTTTAATAAATTGCATTCTTAACAAAAAAGGCGTAGTTTATACTTTACACTGAAAAGAGAAACTCTTTAAAGGAGATAACTGTCTGCTATAATTCTAGTTTAGCTTCAGCCTTTGATCAGCTTCATGTTTCATGTATATATAAGCTTCAGTAAGGAATGTTTTGTTTCAGGCAAGGAAACTGGGTGATCAGAATTCATTTTCATGTACATCGCAAACTGGGTGTCACAAAAACTAACGAGTCTTGTACAGTAAATCACCTTGAGCGTGCAAGTGAACAACTGCTTAAACAGCTCCAAGCAAGTTGACAATCACATGCAAACTTGAGTATGTTGAGCTGGATTGGGAATGTTTTCTCATACACTGTCTCACTATAAAAGAACTCTCCAAGCAGTTTCCTTGCACATGAAGGTAATTCAGTGAATTCCGTAAAAGTTCAAGCATGTTTCTGTAAGCTTTCAGTAGGATGTTTACATATTCAGATGTTATATAGGCTTAAACCTAGCCTTTGAGTGCATTGCTTGAAGGTTTGAAATGTTATAATATTACGGTATAACTATTAACAGCACAAGCCTATTTGGACTTGTCTGGTAAATCCATCAAATCAGTTTGCTGCAAATAATTTTTTCCGGTGGTGTCGATATATAGTGCAGTACACGTCAGTTGCTTCGATGAAAAACTTTATGATCTCTTATTTTGGTAAGAAAAAGATTTTGATGCAACTTACATGACTAATATACAGCTTCAATGAGACACTTGAATCATTTCTAGCAAATGGCTTCCAAATGTGCTATCAAGTTTTCTTGAAAGGGCCTTGCTCAATATATGCTGTATTGTGGAATCACAGTTGTGGTTTTTGTTCTATTTTACAGGGAAAATTATGTGGATTGCATCATTCCTTCACTTGTCGCCTCTGTATGAACGCATTCCCATTGCTGAGCTATAGGATGACCATGGTGAACACTATCAGTTACATTTTTTCTAATATATATTTGATTATTTAAATCACACACATATAACCTACTGATCTTGTATTCTTGTACGTATTCAAAACCATATTATCAGTTTTGGATACTTTCTGAGTTCTGTGATTCATGTTACTTATTTGCTTTTATCTTCTGATAAAAGAAGCAGGTAAAGAATTGACGCAAAGTCGGAAAAAGCTAATGTCCCAGGTAAGAGCATATCTGTCCATTAGATTCTCTATGATTTAAATAAGCCATTATTTCATGATTGTGTTCATAGTATACAAGAAAGCCAGTAGCTGTGCTTATTTCTTTGGATTGACGTACGTTCCCTTTGTCGGCCATTTGTCTTTTTATCACCCACCACGAGTTGAGCTGTTTTGTATAGAAGCACACTGATTAACTTGGTGTACTAACTTGGCTGAAATTAGACACTCTTGAATAGATTTGCCTTCTTTTTGCTGACTTTGCTTAAGTAACAGATTGGTGGTACAAAACAAGATCACCTGGATCAACTTCTATCACTGTTGGAAAGTCCATCTGAATCTGCTCTCAGGTTTTTTGTTTTTTTTTTTCCTCAATTATTTCAAGTACTAAGTTTCCTTAGCTGTAAATTATTTCCCAGGTGGACCATGCAATGTTTTTTTTATTTTGTTGTGTTTGGTGGTCTATTCTCAATTTTTAATAAACTCGAATAGAAATCTAGTGCAGATCGAGTCATTTTCAGTATAGTTTCTCAACCGACGAAACATCCCATTTTTAGCATAAATGAGTTCCTTTCCAACCTAAGACCATCTTAGTTCAGCACTCATCTCTTCACCACACATTCATCTTTTTCTTTGTACATCTTCTGCATCAGCTCATGTCTTCCAACTACCTCGTGCAGGCTGCAGATCTACGAGAAGACATTTCTGAACACAAAGAGTCTTCCCAACATCTGGATCTTAATTTTCCTTCAGTGGAGATGGTTGAGCCAGAGCTGAACCTGATCGAGTCCCTGAATGTTAATCAGTCTTCCCTCGAGCCAAGAGTATACTCTTGCAAATACTGTCTGAGGAAGTTCTACAGCTCACAAGCGCTCGGAGGCCATCAAAATGCACACAAGAGGGAACGAACTTTAGCCAAAACAAGACGCAGTTTCATCGATACATCCATGTCAGCTACAGCATTTGGACACTACATGTCTCGGCTTCATCATCATCATAACTCATTTAGCATTGGTGCTCATTCGATGATCCACAAGCCTAGCACATACCATCAAGTTCCTTTCAGTTTCGGTTACAACAGAAGTCCAGCTCAACTAATGCCAACAGTGAAAACTAGTGCGACGAGGCTTGCCGGAGTTCCAGTGGGTGGGAGTTGGTGGAATGGCCAAGAAAGTTTGATTAGTAGACAAGATGACAAACGACACAAACTTGACTTGTCCCTTAAATTATAACCTTGTCATGTGTCACGCAGTTTTCTATTTAGTTAATTTTAAATATTGTAACCCGTCGCTTATGGTCATTCAGGTTCAGTGTACTTAAAGTGATTTTCAGTAAGAGGTAGTAATTTAAAATGACGTAGTTTTGTCAAAGGTTCCGAAAGTATTATAGAAATTTATAGTAAAAACAGTTAAAATGGTGATATTTTTGAACTCACTGTAAATAGTTGCGCCATACGAAATGATTTCATATATCGATGCCTTGTCTTGGTTTCTCTATGCAAAACGTCGTCGCACTGATTAATACAGTGAATTTTTTCATACCTTAAATTTAAGGGAAAATTACAAAAACATCACCTGGACTACCACCCAATTTCAAATTGAGGACCGGACTATCATAATTTTCAATTCACTACTTTTGGACTAAATTGCATAGTTTAGTTTAACACCGTTAGGGCTAGCGACGTTAAAAGTCTAAGCTTTAAAATCACGATTTGAGCTTTTAATGGAGACTAGTCGACGGAAAAGATGAAGTGAAGCAAACTGGTTTGAAATCAAAATCAGTTGAAGTCTCCATCTCTATTCTTTCTTTCTTCCATCTTAAAAACTTTCTACGCTGATTTCAGGTAGATCCGCGTCAATTTTGAGTTTTAATTTTTAGGGTTTTGATGTTTTTTCTTTTTTTGATTATAAGAGTTTGTGAAAACTTATTATTGTAGGAACTATAATATTTGGTTTAGTATGCTCCTTAGATGTAATATGCTAACTTTTTGTTTCATTGAAGCTGACGATGTTTAATGTTTTCTCTTTTTGTAATAGGATAAAAGAAAACATAAGGATCCCCAAGTACTTCATATGCGAGAAAGTCAGGTAAGTATTACACTTTTGTTTGATGTTTGATGTTTGATGTTTTGCCTTATGAAAATATACACATTGAATTTGCTTCTAATCTTTTTGTTTAATACACTTATTTTACTTTTGGCCTAGGTCTATGATCAAAGTTTGGCAGTGAGTCAATGGACTTTAGGATACGAAACAAATGGAAATGCGATGCCTTATCGAGCACCAGAGTCAATTGGACCGGTGTATATAGGGGAAGGCATGTTCAGCAGGCCGGTTGGATCCACATCACACAATCATGTTTTGACTGACAATTCTGAAGGAAGAAATTCTAATGCATGAAGAAGTTTTTATAAAGATTCAAACTTGAAGAAATACTTTGATCAGGAAATTTTTTGAATATTTGGGGCCATGTTTATGCATAAGATCTAGACGAAGAATGCAGAATTTTTGAATTTTGATTAATCAAGCAGAGTTCTCCTGACTTATTGTAGTGGTTTGATCTAAAGTATCATACATTTTTAAAATGTCTTTTATATTTATCATACACTTTCTTGTTTGAAAATATAATTAAAATTTTGGTTATTTTAATAAACTCAATTCAAATTTGCAATTTAGTATGAATTTAGATGTTAATTGAGTATGAAATTATATTTAACATCGCTAGCCCTAACGGTGTTAAACTAAACTATGCAATTTAGTCCAAAAGTAGTGAATTGAAAATTATGATAGTCCGGTCCTCAATTTGAAATTGGGTGGTAGTCCAGGTGATGTTTTTGTAATTTTCCCTAAATTTAATGGACATCACTCTTTTTAGTTTTTAATATGTGAAAAGCTTAAAATTAAAATATTAATTAGATTCCCATAATTCTTGATATCGATGCGTTGCATTCTTCAGATAAATTCTAAACCCTATTGGGTTTCCCAAACGCCTATTTAAACATGCGTTCGCAAGTCCTTAATTTCACGTAACAAAACCTCAATTAAGAAAACTCACAATGTTCGCAAAGATCGCCTTCTCAGCTTTCCTCCTCCTCTGCCTCGTCTCCCAAGGTGCGTTGCGTATAACATGTTAAAAACATCCTCAAAATTGTGTCTTCAGTAGTTCTCGTACTCACATTCAAACGTTGCTGTTTTGTTTTCTATTGTTTTTGCATGCAGGAATGGGGCAGTGCACTATCAGTCATCTGAATATCACAACAGCTGCTACGGGCGAGCTTGTGGACGGAAAGCCGGTGCAAAACGTGACTTTACAGAATACATGCATATGTGGCCAGAGCAATGTGATCGTTGACTGCACTGGCTTCCAGTGGGCTGGTACGTTGGTCAACATCGCCAAGGTGGATGACAACAGGTGTCTTGTCAACAATGGTGACGTCATTTTTGGGTGGCACAATGCAACTTTTACGTATGCATGGGATAAGGTGTTTGCCTTCAAGCCGATTGAATCTCAAATTTCATGCAGTTGAATTATTTTCTGAGCTAATACTAAAAAATTCTTTTTGTTTTGAGGGTTTTTTTAATCAATGAAAATAAAATTTACTTTATGGGTGGAGATTGAAGTTACTCTAGATTTTAATATACTAAATCATTAGTTTTTATTTATTTCAACTATAATAATGAGCAAATATCAACAAGCATCATATCCATCATTGATTACTAAAATCTAACGGATGAGAATCAGTAAAATAATAACCGTCAAATCCAATTGCCGTATCCAACAGTAATTTGAACTTTTAAATTAATTAACGACTAAAATTGTGTTATTTTGCTTTACAAAAATATTTCGCAATTAAATATAATTATTGACCTATATGATAACATTTTAGTAAACCTATAACAAAAAATCATACATAGAATTAATTACATGCTGGAAAACGAAATAAATTTGACAAGAACAACTCCAACTAATTTCACAACAATAATAAATGCGGAACGACACTGATTCACACGCGCGCTAAATCGAGAATGAGAGATCAAGAAAAGATTGATTCTTTCCGGCAACGAAAATAATGTAATCTAATCGAAGGTGTAACCACGTCGCAACATCAACATTGAAATCGCCAGCAGATGATGCACGTAGATACCTTTCCATCCCTCCCAATTTTTGTCCTCAATCGTCACGACCAGTTTGTAATCCACGCCCTAATTTCGATCGCATCGATCCCGATGCTGCCGAGTCAGATCGCCCCGCGCGAATCTCGATTTCTCTTTTTCTTTATGTAAATACGACGACGGATTGATTTTGTCGGCATTGGATTTTGTTGTATCTGATTTTGACTTGGAGTTAGGGTTTCGGAATTTGGGGATTTTGGTGTAATTTCTTGTTGTTGTGTGTAATTATTTTTTCTGTGAAAATTTTGTATAGGAATTTTGTGGAGTTTGGAATTTTAGTCAATGGGGAAGAATACGGGTAAAAAGAAGAAGCAGGAAGGGGGCGTGAAGTTCAGTTCTCGATCATTTAGGCATGTTAGTGATGATAGTTTCAAAGCTGATGTGCAAGAAGCGCAAAAATTTAGTTCTAAATCTTTTCGATATGTAAATGAAGGGAGTTCGGAAGATGATGAGGATCCAGATACTGCAACGTTTATTGAGTTGTCGCAGGAACTTAAGGAGGAAGGTAACAGGTTTTTCCAAAGAAGGGATCATTGTGGTGCGTTGTTGAGTTATCAGAAGGCGATAAAATTGCTGCCGGAGGGTCATGAAGATATTGCGGTTTTGAGGACTAATATGGCAGCTTGTTACATGCAAATGGGGGTTAATGAGTATCCGCGGGCTATAAATGAGTGTAATTTAGCGTTGCAGGTGGTGCCTCAGTATAGTAAAGCGCTGTTGAAGCGTGCTAGGTGTTATATGGATTTGGATAGATTTGATTTGGCTTTGATGGATATTGACACTGTTTTGGAATATGAGCCAGATAGTATTATTGCATTGGATCTCAGGGACAGTTTGATAAATGAGATTGTTCAACTGGAAGCTGAGTTTGAAGATGAGGATGCGGCTGCGAAAAAGAAGAAGAGTAGGAAAAAGAAAAAGAAAAATGCTAAAGCAGACATGGAAGGGGGCATAGCTGATATTCAGGAGGTTCAGGATCAAGTTTGTGATCTTGAGAAGGATGGGTTGGTTGCAAAGCCAAATGATTTTGCCAGCACTGTACAATGCGAAGAGAGGGAAACTGAACTGAGAAGGGTTCAGATTGAAAAAGAGAAGGCTGAAACACGAGCAAAGATGACTGAAGATGTTAATTTTGAAAGACTTGCTATGAATGAAGTGACCACAACTGAAACGAAAGCGACTATAAATGAAGATAAAAGTACTCAAATAAGTACTGCTGTGAAAGAAGACACCACAGCTGAGAAAAGACCATCAACCTATGAGGAGAAGAAATTTCAGTTAAGGAGATTTGTAAAAGAGGAGCCTAAGGCTGAAAAAAGAGAAGTTGCTAATAATGACAAAAAGGTAGAAATAAGGACAATCGTAAATGAAGAGAAGAAAACTGAAACTAGAATGCTTAAGTTGGTTTGTGGAGAGGACATAAGACGGGCTTTATTGCCTCTGGACTCTAACATCTTCAATCTCAGAGATAAAGTAAAGAATAGGTTTCGGACTCTGAAGGGAGTGATTATGAAGTACAAAGATCACGAAGGTGATCTGATTACAATCACAACAACCGAAGACCTGAGGATGGCGGAAACATACGTTGATCCAACAGGCTGCCTTAGGCTCTATGTTACCGGCGTTGATTATGATGCGGAGCCAGTATACGAGGATGAGCTCGACGGGGTTGAAATAGAAAAGCCTGAAATGGTCATTAGTAACGAGACTGAGATTTCTGCTTTAGTAGTGGAAGAAAGCTCCGAATCTGAAAAACTGGAGACAAGTTCTGATAGTGAAGATGAAGATCATTGGATTGGACAGTTTGCACGGCTTTTAAAAAATCATGTTGGGTTCGATTCTGATTCAAATTTGGATCTTCATGAGGATGGTATGAAATTGTATTCAGATGCCATGGAGCAAACAGTTACAAGTCATGAAGCTCATAGCCTATTGGAGAATGCTGCGGGAAAGTTTCAGGAGATGGCTGCCGTAGCATCATTTAACTGGGGAAATGTCTACATGACAAAAGCTAAGAAGAAGGTCACTATATCAGAAGATGATTCTAGGGAATTGATTCTTGAACAAGCTAAGACAGCATTTGAGTGGGCACAACAGCAGTATGAGAATGCACGGATGAAGTATGAGCTTGCTGTAAAAATAAAGCCAGACTTCTATGAAGGATTTATTGCAATCGGGTATCAGCAATTTGAGCTAGCAAAACTCACTTGGTATTACATGCTTGCAAGTGACTTTGATATGGAGTCAGGCCCTTCATCAGATATATTGGATCTTTACAATAAAGCTGAAGAAAGCATGGAAAAGGGGTGTTGATTTGGGAGGAGCGGGAACAGAAGCTTCCAAACTCTCACAGAAGACCGGAAGCAGACAGATTGGGAAAGACAGGGCACCTAAGAACTCTTTCCACTGATGAATTCGCGGATCCTGCTTCAATCATTAGGTCTCAGATATATGTATTATGGGGTGCTTTGCTGTACGAGCGCTCAGTTGTGGAGTACAAGATGGGTATTCCAATCTGGGCCGAATGCTTGGAGGTTGCAGTTGAAAAGTTTCAACTAGCCGGAGCTTCTCAGACAGATATAGCAGTCATGGTGAAAAACCATTGTTCCAATGTAAACGCTCTCGAAGGTAAAATAAAATAGAATCAAATTTCTGTTACTGTACATTTCCTCATTTGGTAGAGTTTCTGAAGTTGTGTATTTTTGGAAATGTGCAGGTTTAGAATTCAAAATTGACGAGATAGTGCAAGCATGGAACGAGATGCATGATGCAAAAAGATGGCAGTTTTGCGAACCATCTTTCAGATTGGAACCTTTATTTCGACGACAGGGTCCTAAACTTGTTGAAATATTGGAGCATATTGGGTGTTCCTTGATCCAAGATTAGTTTCTTTATAACTTTGAGGGAATTCTGTAATATTTAAATCAGGTGCATTCTCATAGGTAAATCATTTGTTTATGATCATGAACTGAACTTCGATTTAACTATTTGTTGATACATTAACAGATCCTGATACCTCAGTTCTTTCGCAGGTGGAAGTAATTTTAGTGCTGCATTTAATGGATGGAGATGGCATTCACGGATGCTTCTTCTCGACAGGTTTAGTGGACTAGTGTTATTGATGATGAAGCTACAGCACTCGGTTCACAAACATAATCATAATTCTTGATCATAGGGTTGAAAGAATTTGATTTAGTGGTGTATGACAAATGAACACTTTGTAATTCTGGATGTATATCTTGTATCATTTTACATGTAGCTACTATTGATTCATATTTGGTGCTATAATAACACTTTGCAGCGATGAGTTATAGAATTCTATTATTTGTGGATTTTGTAACAAATGCTTATAACAAATGCTTTGTGGACGGAGGAGGGGGTGGCAAGCTTTTTTGTTTATTTTTACAAAAATGCCGAATCGAACTTCCTGTCTGTAAGGATCGACTAAGATATCATCGAAAAATCATCGTCTAATATTCTCAAACTCAATGCTTTCGCCTGGTTCGGGTATATCTCCGGTAAGTTATTCCACTCGCCGATAGACAGTATGGATCACCGAGACACATCTGAGCATCGTCCTAAGCGCGTCAACGAACGGATTTCATTCCCCGAGAAAGTGAAAGTGGTTGTTGATGCATGAAGCGGCGATACGCACCACGGCGAGATTTATTTATTGTGTTCATAAGGAATTTCGATGGGCCTCGATTTGAGGCCAATGGACCGGTGAGGTAAGAGCATGATGGCGATGATTGAGAGGTGTGATGAGAATATTGTGTTCATGCAAAAATCTGAATGATTCTTGATGGATTTATATCGGAAATAATAAGGTTATCGAACAAGACTGGCCTGACTGTGGCGTGGGAAGATGTGGAGACGCACGTGTTAGAATATTTTATTAAATATTCATAATGAGACCGTAATATTTATCGAATATTTAAATATGCTATTATTAAAGATAAATCTATCAATTTAAGTGATCAAATATTGGTTAAGATTTTGGTGTGATAATTATAGTCATGGAATATCCTGTGTAGATACCAAAGAGATAATTATCAATATCTTTGAGAGACGGATTTGGTAATTATCTCGTTTATAGATGCTAGTGTACATCTATAAATAGGGGTTATGGTCCCCAGTCTACCGTAATGTTCTCAATACTCTGTGACTCTCAGCAGTGTGTTGAATAGGGACATCCGGCTAGGCTGGAAGCACCAACCCGGTGTACTACGTACACAACTCAGGTTTGTTGTTTCAAGTTTATTATTCATTCATATGGATTCCGTTAAGATGTTAAAGCTTCCGCATCAAGGTACGTACTATGTACAATTCAGTTTCTTATGCTTAATCATCGATATGGCTATTACGATCCCGGGACACGCTATTTTTATGTTTCCGCTGCGCTACTCTGATTATTTAAGTTCTAACAAGTGGTATCAGTCGCCACCATATTTGATGATTATGCATAATTCAGTATAAAAATAAAATAAAATAAAAATTAATTGTGCGGTTGTTTGTTTGCTAAGACGCCTAAGCTATTTTTGTTATTAAGATTTGTTTAATCAATTTTTTCCTGATGGATGACATGTGTGTTTTTCTGAATTTTGGAATCTTATTCTTTGACCGAGTCAATGGAGGCAACTTTGACAAAAATTACCGGTACTCGGGGAGCTGCTTGTTTGAGCAGCATGCTCGATTCGAGCAGGCTGCTCAAAATCAAAGGACGGCAGCGTGAGTTAGCGAACATCAGTGTCTTGAGGTCCATGCACCAGCCAGACATGCTCTTGGAACGGGCGGATAATTGAGGATGTTTTTTGACCCATCAACGCAACAAGCAGGCACGTCAATTCCGTCAGCGCATGCGATCTTTTGGAGATAGGGTGGACGGCTCCAGCTCCACTACATGTGCGGACGGCTGCTTTTGTGTATGAAGGAATTTAGGGTTTTCAATTTGGGAAGGAGGATTGAACCATTCGGTTCAGTTCAAATTGAATCGGTTTGGTTCGGTTCGTTTGGACTGTTTGGTTCACTCTTCAATTTGGTTTATTATGGAACCTGTTTTGGTTCACTTTTGGTTAAGATGTGTTGATTCATTTAATGATTGGATTTTGTCTAATTTAGGATTTATTAGACAAATCAATCACTTATGGTTCATTCGGTTTGTTCAAATTGACTTTGTTGATTTGTACTATTAAGGAATCATAAAATCAAGGAAACAACATTACTGATTTGGCATTCAACCCTAAAGCCAACTTTCTGAATATTTTAATTGAAGTGGAATACTTGACCACCTCCGTGGCGTATCCATGTATATGTTATTATATTTGGTTTGTTGGAGTACTGTGTATTTTGCATGGATATTAATTTAGGCCTCCGCACATTAATATCTATTGTGACTACATATGTACCTGTGGTGATAAATGTGTGACGATTATTTGGTTAACTTATGTGGATAATAATTGCATCCTCCGATGTCTTATTATTGCACATACCTTATCGTCAATGTTTGATCACTACAACAAGATATCACTTACAGTTAATACCATAGTCCTCCGACGTGCTATTAATGTTGTACCGGTATCTTGGAATGTCAAAATCTTCTTTTAAATGTAATGGTGAGCATAATATTAAGATTATTTTCTATTAAGAAGTATAAATGCACAACACTTTGGGTGCTTTAATGCACATTATGAAAATATCATCATATTTTGGCGAGAGAAATCTCATATGTTTGAGGATATTGAGTTTGGGGGAGAGATTTGGTTTCACTCCCCATAAGATTTTAAGAATATATTATGTGTCAAACTCAATATTCTCAATAACAACTTTGGTGACATTTTTATGTCAATTGATGGTATTTGAAATGGTTGTTGTATTGTCATCTCATTTGGATTAGAGTTGAGTACAACTTCAGTTAGCGTATATCACAGTTCGGTGGGAGTAAAGATTTGTCTTAATGGAACTTGTGATACACGTTAAATTATTGGTTGATTATGTATGTATTCGGAAGTGCATACATATATCACATGTTGTGCAAGTATTTCAGAATTGAATTTAAAATAAGAGAATACTAAGGAGATATGCTCACTAACGGATGTCAAGTCAGTCGAGATCGCTTAAGATGATGCCCTACATGATTTCTTATAAATCTTAATTTGTCTACGTCAGCACTAGACTAGCAAATTATAAGGCATCGATTTAGGAATATGGTTAAAGGTCACTATCACATTAATACTTCCGATAAGGTTAAAAACTATTCAGCTATTTAGTGATGTTGACTAAATCATGTTCAGTTTACAACTTAGAATAATCAGTGTGAAAGATCATTGAATTCAGATTCTTTGTTGTGAACATAAAGTACAGAGTGAAAGAATAATGTAGAGCATTTGGTGTTAAACTCCATTGGCGCCACTTAAGTTAACTAAGATCTTTTGAGAGACGTCTCAATTGATATCCGGAGTTCAGTGGGAGTTTGTATTATGTCGCTCTATATTATACAAAGCTTTATGCATGCATTTGTATTAAGTTCTGCAGATAAGGTTGCACTGTACACTCTGGAAAGTTCAGTTGATCTCGCATTGGGACCAGTTGGAAATAGGCATGTGCTGATCACATTGCATGTAATTTCCATGCTACACACCCATGATTGATCCATGTCGTTTAGCTGTGTTAGCATACGTGACAAGCTCGGTCAGTAACGAAATATGATTACGAAGGCTGCCTTGATCCTATGTTAGCATAGTTAATGGACGGGATTGTTCGGATCACACTTGAAATAATAGCAATTTGGTGCACACTTCAGTTTTAAGGATATTCGATTGCATATTCGGTCCAGTGGGAGATTGTTAGAATATTTTATTAAATATTCATAATGGGACCGTAATATTTATCGAATATTTAAATATGCTATTATTAAAGATAAATCTATCAATTTAAGTGATCAAATATTGGTTGAGATTTTGGTGTGATAATTATAGTCATGGGAATATCCTGTGTAGATACCAAAGAGATAATTATCAATATCTTTGAGAGACGGATTTGGTAATTATCTCGTTTATAGATGCTAGTGTACATCTATAAATAGGGGTTATGGTCCCCAGTCTACCGTAATGTTCTCAATACTCTGTGACTCTCAGCAGTGTGTTGAATAGGGACATCCGGCTAGGCTGGAAGCACCAACCCGGTGTACTACGTACACAACTCAGGTTTGTTGTTTCAAGTTTATTATTCATTCATATGGATTCCGTTAAGATGTTAAAGCTTCCGCATCAAGGTACGTACTATGTACAATTCAGTTTCTTATGCTTAATCATCGATATGGCTATTACGATCCCGGGACACGCTATTTTTATGTTTCCGCTGCGCTACTCTGATTATTTAAGTTCTAACAGCACGGTGATCAATTCTCAATAGCAGAATGGAGCAGCTTCCAATGAAGTGAAGGGAAGCTACTATTTCAGGTGAGGCAGTGTTTCATCATAGAGTAAATAGGAATTTTAATTATAAGTAGTTTCTATCTGTGAGTCCAGGTTGTTGCGTATAAACTAACAAACAGATGCTTGAATCATTAATTTGTTATAATATCAACTGATCATGTGGTTTGAATTTTACATCTATTCTAGCTTCACATTCAGCCTCCGAAGCCAAACCGAGTGCAATATCATGTGAAACACATCATATTTTTTTGCAGGCTCATTAAACATGAAATGCTTCCTCACTTCTTTAAGCCCATCCCTCATCATTGCAAATTTTTCTTCGGAGATTCCCATCAGCGTCTCCTTCAATTTTGGAATCTCTGACACTGGTACTATGACCGAAAAGGCTTCCCAGTTCAGCACATCACTGAAGGGCAAAACATAGTTTTCTGATATAATTACCGGCACACACTCTGCATATATAGCTTCAACAATTCTGGGGCTAGCCACTTCATAACCACTCGGACAAAGACAAAATTTTGAATTTAGCATGAGGTCGTAGTAGTCCATATTTTTGGGCAGGTATTCATAGACCTGGATATTGGGTCTATCAAAGTCCTTCCAATGGCGAAGGAGGATTGGGCGGATAGGACCATGAAGCCCTCCCGCAAAGAATGCCAAGTGTTGTCTGCTGCTATAATTTGATTGTGGCGGATTTATAAGTTTAGGTGAGACTCTGCCTGCAAATAGCTTGATTTCTGGTAGAGTTGCATCCTTTTGTGGATTAAATCCCTCAGAGGTATTGGCATTGCACAAGACTCGAATAGATATATTGTGCAGCTGCGAGTTTCCCTTTGTTACATGGGGACCCTGCAAGGCTATAAATTCAGTTCCTTAAATTATACTTAGTTCCCAAAATAAATTGAGCTAAGGTAGGGTGACGATGAGACTTACCCAATCATGGCATGCTAGCATGAAGTGGTCGGCGCCTTGAGTTGAATTCCAAAAGGGGTGCTTTTTGGAGATAACTGTGACATAATCTGAGAGGAACTGCTTGAGTGGGGCCAAAGTTCGCGTGCCGGGAGTGTATATGTACTTCACCATCCACGTAACACTGAAAGGCATGAAATAGACATGAGCCTTTTCAGGATCCTTGGTTCTAAAGCGGCGGCCGGCACTCCCATGCTCAAGCTCGTGTATAAACCTGCCTTCTGAAGCGTATATATCTTTACAAGGACCATGGTGGTGTATAGGCAGGTCCCCTTCACTATATACATACACTTTGAACAATCTCTCCATTTCATTATAGCTCCTGCATGCGTATCAAACATTATTAAACTAGGACAGGTGCAATAATTTACTCATATTCTTTACTTTTCCCCTTCTGAATATGGCCTAACTAAATACTTTCATTTTGGAATATCCTTATTTTGCAGGTTTTGCTAACTTCGGACCAAGATATCTTAGCGATCAACTTGATGCCAGGCGCGACACACACGGTACTAGAAGACTTATCAAGGCATGCCACTAGAAGACTTACCAAGTCGAGGAATGACCTTAAAAGACTTGACTATGGTTTCAGTAATTTCAAGTCTTGCTTCAATTGTTCAACACCACCAAATCAAATTACAAGACTTTTAATTACTAATCATATAGGTCTAGGTTTTGATGTTCCACTCCATTAAACATCTGACTTGCTCTATAATTATCTTCTAGGTTTCAAAATGATGAAGGACAAAGCAAGTCCACGCTTGGGTCACACGCCATAAACGCAATACAGTGGAGATTTGTGGCCTGAAACTAACAGAACAGAGCCATAATAATGCTGGAACTGTGTATAGTAATGAACCATACGCACAATACAATGATGAAAATTGGGCAAGAGAGTGTGAATGATATCATCACTGCCCACTTCGTCTATCACACATAACGTAGTTCATAAGACTAATTTCAATGCGCCTCCAAACACGTGTTAATTTGTTTAGTGCTCAGCCATAAGTATCTTAGAAGCAAAGCAGACCCCAAAAGCTAATCTTTTTCAATTCAAACGTGTCTTTTTCAAAATAACTAATATTTATTAAAAATTTAAGAGTTCAACAAATGTATCATTATTACTGTGTAATAAACTGAAAAATATAATAAATTATCAGAATTAGTTTTAGCGCAGAAGTTTTAAAAGGTTCAAAAAATGGCTCACCTGAAAAATGCGCCAGGGTTGTGATAAATTCCAAAGTTGGATGATCCGTCGATATTTCCGTCAGTTGCAGCAGAGTTCCGAATCAAAGCTCGCGTTGAACTAATCCTTCTCGAGCTTCTGCTTACGGCTTCTGGCTTTGAAAACTCAGCCTGCATTAGATCATGCAACAAATCCAAAATTCAATTAACTAAAAATGAGCTACAAGACTCAAGTCATTTCTGCAATTGATCGTGACTTCAACAAGCAGATCATCTCATCTGAAGCTAAAAAGTATGAATTCATCCGACGATAGAAACATAGCCAAAAAAACTCACGTTATATTTCCGACTGCTAAGTTGACTCAACTGCAATCGGCTCTCAGACCTCTCCGATTCAGTAGCATCTCCGACTCGTAGGTCTGCCAAAGCACCGATCGTCGTCTTCGTCTGCAACGACGCCGCCGGTAAATCACGTTTCTCCTCCACACAACTAAAATCTCCAGAAAATACCACCACGCCGACGATCGAGACGACAAACACCGCCGAAATCACCCAACCTGAGACGACTCTACGTCCTCTACAGCCACTGCCATCTCTTCCGCCACTCTCCATCTCTTTAATTCTACAAAAGCATATTACAACATTCAACGCTGAACACAAGAGCTCCAAGAACTACACGATCGGAAAATTCAGAGTTTGAATTTTCGCCGGAGAGAGATTTGCAGAGCTTAGTGAGAGAAACGGTTATGGTGAAAAGCGTGGGAATTGCTTCGAGTCGAGTTCAGTGAAGCTCATTAATAGCGTGAGCTTGAAATGTCAAAACGTTGCGTTTTGCTTCTTCACCCAGCTAATAAAAGTCTTTGTATTTGACTATTTAAACACGTTTGAAAATCAAAGTTTAAACTAACAGACTTCAAGATCACGAATGACTGACCGTTAGACCTTTATTGCTTGAAAAAAGTTTAGCAGTTTGTAAATATTTCATCGATTTAATGAATTAATTGATGATTATTAATATATATTGAGTTATAAATCAAGACATATAAATCTGATTTTTAGATACAATTTTGATATATTAAATGTTTTAAAAGTCCAGACTTTAAAAGTCTCTTCTCCATGTCCTCGTGGATCCTAAAACATGTCACTAAAAATCCGCTTTTGAGAATCAAAATGAATGAATGATATGCCGGAAGCTGATCAAAAGGAAGCTGAGATATGGATTGAATGGAAAATGGGGGACAGCCGACATGGTATGGCAATAGGAGTGCTGCTGGTTAACAAGGACTGCCATTTTTATGTTGTATGATTATGATGTAAATTCTTTGGTAAGCCAACCCATAACCCTAGAAACTGCCATTGTAACTTCATTTTTGGAAAACTAGAGGACTCCTATTGATGGCCATACTTTGTTAACAACAAACATGATTCCATTGGCCTAGTAACTTGTCTTTCACTTCAATTCACATCCATTTCATGTTTTAGAAATACATATAACTCTTTTAGTCTTTTGAAATATATTCAAAAGCGGAAAAAAGTTAAGTAACTTAAACGCATAGTTTTTGGTACAAACGTAGGACATCATCATAGTCGTGGATTTACTATATACTCCCTCCGTCCCATTATGAGTGTCCCATTTCCTTTTTGAATGTCCCAAAATGATCTTCCCATTTCCTAAAATAGAAACTTTTTACCTATACATTTACACTCTCTTTCATACTTTTTATCCCACTCATTCTCTTTCTTACTTTTTATCTCACATTTTTCAATTTTCTTAAAAACCGTGAAAGTTCCCAAATGGGTCACTCAAATTGGGACGGAGGAGTATTAAGTAGCTACCCTAAACAAACATGTGGTTTTTGCACTTTATGATTAACTGGCTTCCCTAAACGTCTAAACCAACATGTGGTTATGACTCATGAGCATACTTTCACCTTCACGTATGCATTGTTATAGTACTAACATTGAGGAACAACGACTCCAATAAGAGCGCCTGTAGCTCAGTGGATAGAGCGTCCGTTTCCTAAGCGGAAGGTCGTAGGTTCGACCCCTACCTGGCGCGTTAAGTTTTTAAATCCCTTTCTCGTTATAGTCACGTGGAGAATTTGGGAGCGTTGGATTATTCGATATGATCGGACGGTCAATGAGGAGATTGTAAACTAGCTTGCGATTTCATTAAACGACATCGTTCTGTATAGTCAATTTGGCATTGTGTATTTCGGTTCTTTCTGATCCAGATTTACTCGTCAATTTGGTCAACGGCATCTTCTCTCGGACTATGGCTCCAGCAGCAGCAGCGACGACGACGACGACGCCAACGACGAAGAAGAAGGGATGGCTGAACAACATATCGTCGATTGCATCGCGCGTGTTTTTCTTCCTCATCTTTCTCCAGATTCCTCTCTTCAGGTATCTCAATTATTCCCTTCTCTAAATCCAACCCAACTGCCAAATCTAGGGATCATGTGAATTATGTAAATGTTATACTAAGAAATTTTAAGATTTGTGTAGCTTTTTGTGCACTCTATTTGTATGACAGATTGTGGTTTCAAAGGAGAAATCTTTCTTAGATCTGCAATTTGTGATAACAAGCTTGACTTTTTATTTCTTAAAATGCCAAACTTTAAGTTCAGTTTTTGACATTTTAATTTGTTTTCTGTGAAAAGCGGGTTTTTTCGTGCATTGTGCGATTTATGAATTGTTTTCTATTAGTAACACTGGTTTGGTGTTGTTGTGCAGAGTTTCATGTAGATCTGGCATGTGTTTGACACCTATCCATGTCACAGCATCGCAGTTAATTGCGAGTGAGGTTTTTCCAGTTGGAGTTGTGAAATCTATATTATATCCAGGAGCTGTTGTAAATGGTTTGGTTAAAGACATGTCTTTGCCTAATTGGAATGACTTGCTTGACATTTATAATCTTACTACCATCAAAGAGGCTTCACCTGTGACAGATCTTCAACGCTTGGAGGTTTGTTTTTCCCTAATTTATTGATGAATTTTATGATTTTCGAGTCATGAAGTATGAAAGCTCTTGCCTCTCTGTAGGTGACTTTGACTGTTTTTAGACTGCTGTTGCTAAGTGTTTAGGTTTTTATTCCTTTTCATGTTACAAGTTATCACTTATCCCCAAACAGAAGAAAATATATATGGTTCAGTGCAACCTGGTTACGCCCAGTATACCATGAGATTTTATTATAATATTTATCGCGGGGTTTACAAAACTCTATAATTGTTTATATCATGTTTCAGATACTTGCTGGAAGTTACTTTGCTGTGGCTGGATCTCTTGTTGGGTTACTCAAACCAGGGAGGATGAGCATGTTTGGCACCCTTTTAATTCTGTGGGGCTTGGTCAAGGAAGGCTTACTTGGGAAACCTGCAAATACTGATCCTTCAAAAGCAGTATATGTCTACCCAACAATGATGTTAGCAATGGTTTTCGCCTTCTTGTCTGTGAAATATGATTTAAAGAAGGTTGCTAGAAGTGTCCCACCACGACCAGTTGCAAAACCGCTTCAGAGCTCAAGAAAAAACAAACTGAAATGAATATTAAGGTTATTTACCCTGAAATCATCTCTCCAGTCCCAACTTTCCTGAAGACAGGCTTAGAAGATAATATTTTCATCAGTGCAGTAAGCT